>OX451739.1:1236802725-1236964236 GCA_948472305.1 Vicia faba | reverse complement strand
TGTTTGGAATATCATTTATCTTTTTAGTCTATTTTTTCAAACGAAACTTCAAGGGTTGAATTCAAATTTTTTTCTTCAAAATAAACACTTGATGAAGTTGATGTCGATTCTTTTAAATTTATTTCTACATTCTTCAATTGTTGAATCAAATCGTTGGACTTTTCGAATATTTCTTCTTTCCTAGATTTTTCCTAAAAATCACAAACACTAATATCTCTCTATTTAAAGATTGGAACATGTTTCTGATTTCAATTATTAACTCTTAGATATTTCTCCGAAACAAAAGTTTAATACATCATCCAAGGTTTACAATAGGTTAGAACTATCTGTGATGATAACCTTCGCATTCATTAGATGTTCCAACTTCATGAGTTTCTGTGTCCATTTCCCTTTGCTCGATACTTGGAGAAACTTCGTAAATTAGTTCAAGAGCCCCTCTTATAATGTTAAGATTTCGTGTCTTTGGCCTCTTAGTTGACCAAATGGCAAAGAATCTTATATGTGCTACGTGAATTGTCCATGTGGCTTTTCTTTTAATTTTTAATTAATTTATAAAGTTCATGTTGAATTTTTAATTTTTTTAAATATTTATTTACTTATTTATTTTTTAATTTTATTTAATATATACTAAATTTTGGTTGGTGCCAAGTGTTTCTGAGTGAAAAATGAATAAAATATATTTTTTTGCTTTTGATAGGGATTGAACAAAGCCCCCTTTAGTTGAAAGGCCTGCAACTTAACAACTTGTTCAACTGAACCGTTTGATTGTCAAGTGCACCAAAATTTATATATAATTGTTTTCTATTCAATTGCTAAATTTGAAATAAGTTTTTTCTTTAATCAACTTTCTCATTCCTTCACCAACTTAACTCAACACCATAACATACTTTTATGTACACTCACAACCAACAACAAACAACGGCTTCTAAAGTTCATTGTTTCGAAATAAACATATAAAAATAATAAAAATGAAAATTATACGTGTTTTTCTTTTGGATTAATGGAAGCTGTAGAGCCATTATTAGTGTATATAAATCTCTTTAGCCATATATAATATCCAAAAACATGTCCTTTCCATGTAATTCTGCAAGCCTGGTTAGTGATGTGTTTTATATACCTAATAAATTATGATACTGGTTTTGTAGTTTAGTAGTTTGCTTCTGAAAAATAGATTACCTTACATTCACGTGTGCGAATAACAATTTGTAAAATAAATCAATCAAATATATATTCAATAGTGGTGCATCTTAATTCATTACAATGGATTTAATTCACTGCAGTGGATTCCAATTCTAAAGTATGATTCCATTGAATTATCAAGAAGAATAACAAGGCACTGATGACTTAATAGCTACTGTCGTGGTGAAAAATCGAGGAGGCCAAGCTATTGAGAAACTTGACTCACAAAGACTTAAGAAGTCACCACTGAACTTTATTGTTACCAAGGAAAAGGGAAAAGATCGAAACCCTATTGTTTAACATGCAATGCAAGAAGTAAAGACTAAAAGAAAAGCATAAGAAAGAGATCCAAGTTACTGGGGTTGGTTATACAAAGAGAATGTATATATCATCTTATGTATCCATAGTACTCTATAGGAACCACTTATAAAATCTATTTTTTGGTTTAAAATTTTTTGTTTCTTTAAATGAGTGTGGAGATGGAAAAAGAAATATATTTTAGGACTTTTTTTTTTGAAAATACATAGTCTTATACCTACGTACCAATTGAGGATCAAAACCTCGTAGTTCATGGTAAAGATAAGAAAAAGGGTTTTTTGTGGTAGATTTTAGGAGAAAAAGATATTTCATCATCTTTTAGGGAGAAAGTTGAACTAATACCACCACAAGTATGAGAAGATGGATCTTTTATCATCATGAAGGAAAGGATACTAACTTATATATAAAGATCAACAAGTTGCCGTTAAAAATCTTAATGTTGAAAGAATCACATTTGCTTCAACAATTACTACGGGTATAAGAGAATCATATCTCAACTATGAAAATTATTTATATATAATGTCTTTGAGAAAAGGTTTTAAATTGAAAAAGCCAAGTGGCAAAAAGATTTGAGTGGGGTTAAATCACTTTTAGTCTTTGGAAAGAGTTTTAATATGCTTAAGTATATTGAAGCATTTGATTAAAATCAAAGATCGAAAATGCAATGACACAAAGTCAAGGTGTTTACATGAAAGTGGTGAAAGATTGAAAATTATTTTTAGGGTTAAAAGGTGTTTAGAGTACATGAGAATACAAAGGGTGATCATTCACAAGGGTTTTGTACAAAGGGGGATCCACATGCATATGAATTTGTAAAGTCAACAAAAATATCACTTTTCCTTGGATTTGGGGTACAAGTATAAAGTATTAATTACTAACAATAGCAAACACACACATCACAAGTATTAAAGGTGAAAGTCAATATTCTTAGCAAGTAAAAGTTGTGACAAAAGATATAATAAAAAAACAAGTAAACAAACAAGTGTGGTGTCACTTTGGATTAAAGGAGTTTATGAAGGAAATACATCCTTAAAGATAAGTAAACTTATGAAAACATGGATGAATAATCAAGCAAGATCAAGGCATGGTAAGAATGTGAAGTTCAAAGTCATGGATCATGAGTTAGGATTTTTGAACAAGTTATGATTTAGACATAAAAAAGTCAAGTCCTAAACCTAATTGAAATCATGTTTTTTCATAGTACAAAAATGCACAAGGGTCAAGCATAATTAATCACAAGATAAGGGATGATCATCCAAAAATATTTTAATTGAGAAATCAATAAGAAACTAAATAAAAAGTCTTTTAAAAATACTAAGAAGGACTTGTTTTGAATTAAATAAAAAATTGAAATGAATAATATTTTTTGGGGTTTTTTTTATAATAGTCATAAAATAAAGGTGGTAAATGAGAAGTGGGTAAAAAATAAACTCAAAAATAAGTTTCTTTGATTGGTGAAAAATTGAGTGAAACTTTTTTTAAAAAACAAAAGAAAATTTGTGTTAAAAATTAGGTTTGGTGGCCAAATGGGCTTGAACTCACGCCCTCGGGATCATTGGTGTTGTACCCCAAAATTTGCCCTCGCATTTTTCCACAAGAAATCTCAGCTTCAGGCATTTCCTGATTTTTCAAACTGGCTCAAGAATCGGTCAAACAGACTTTCCTCGTCAGTCAAACAAAAATTAGGGTTTTACTGGTTTTCATGGCTCTAGAACAGTTCACACAGTTGGCTTAGGGTTTTGGTTGACTTTGACTTAATTTTGATCAGGCGAACGTTATTTGGCATTTAATCGGGAATTAAGGTTTTTGTGGCCATATTCTCAGAAGGATTTAAATTCCACAGCACTTTGCAAGTTATTCCGAGATTCGGTTTGAATTCGCATTGTTTTGATTTAATCAGTAAAAGAGACAGTTGGTTTGAATTCACGTTGGTTTGTTTGAACCAGTCAAAAGAAATATGCAGTATTGGATTTACAGTGCTTGGTAAGAAATCAGTAAGAAAGGAATGCATCTGATCAGTTATTGCGTTTGACTGTGCGTTGCTTTAGATGATGGAGGCGCCAAGTTCATTTATTTTGATCAACGAAGAATCAATGTTTAGTTGATTATTTATTATTCTAAGAATTAAATATCTGGAATTTAATTTTCATTTATTTTAATTTAAGGAACTATAAATAATAAGTAAATAATTGAAAAAGGATAAAAAGAATTAAATGGATCAATAGAATTTTTTATTTCATATTTAAACATTTGTTACAATTATTATTTAGATACAAGTATTTATTTACGATGTATTTAAAATAATAGTAGTTACAAGAATTAAATTGAAAATAAAACTATCCTATTTTTCTAAATATTTTCTAAGTCCCTAATTCTTCATTCTTCACTTTGCTCCTCTCCATCCAAGTATTCATCTGCAAAAGAAAGGAGAAAAGTCAGTGACTGATAAATAAATAAAGACAGATAAAAGAAATTCATCACTAAGGGCCACTGATTGGGATCAGTTAACCCTCTCTGCAAATCACGGGATTTCTCCCGGTTCACAAAGAGGGAAGAATTTTATTTAATCATGAATGCAAAGTTGAGAAAAAAAATGCAAAGTGTCAAAATGCATAAGTTGAAAATGTCAAAGAAGCAAGTTCAAAACCAAACTGAAAATCCAAATTGCAACTTGCTGTCAAATGCCAAAAGGTACAAATTACTGGCACAAAGGATATCAAAGAAGATAAAGAAGTACAACTTGCTGTCAAAAATGCCAAAGAGTCTATTCAAAGCTGTCAAGAAAAGATAAAGGAATGCAGAGGAAATCTATTATGCAAGAAAACCTATTCTTTTCATCATTTCCCAACAAGGGTGGCCCATTCAGAAAAAGGTACAGCACAAACATATTTTAACATTTTTTAGCTGTACTGAGAGAGAAAAAAATAAGATAAGTAAGCAAAGTTCAGGCTTTAGGCAAGAGGCATAAGAAAAATATACAAAAAGAACTGAACACAGAACCAAAGAGGGGAGGAGAAACTGTTAAGCCTCATCCTGTCTAAACAGACAAGCATAAACATACAAAACCATCCATCTGCTAAAAACCAGTATAACCTCAAACACACAACCTGCATTAGCCCTACCTCCAAAAGCCAGCAGAACCTTAAGCAAAAGCCTGTTTAAGCCTAACCTGTCAAGGCCAAGCCTGCGCCTGCCTAAACACAAAGATGAACCCTAAGCAAAAGTAAACCTGCATCAGCCATAACCCCTGTCAAACAATACCCTGCCTAAACAGAAAAAGAACTTTAAGCAAAAACATACTGCTAAACACATAACCTGCTGAGCCTCAAGAACACAACCTGTCAATAACAAAAACACCAAAAAGATAACCAGTTCAAGCCTCAGTATCATGCCTGCCTGAAGCTTTGAAACCAGTCTAACATAAAACCTGTCAAGCCTCAGTATCATGCCTGCTTGAAACCTTGAAACAAGCCTAAGCATAAACCTGCAAATGGCCTAAAAAATCCAAAGCCAGAACTGATAAACACAAAAGCTATCAAACACCCTGAAACCTGTTAAAGCTCAAGAGCCTGTCTAATCCCAAACTAAAACCATAACCACCTGGAACCCTGTCAAAAATCTTACCAGCTGAAGCATCCAACCAAAACCTGGCCTAAACCATACAAAACCTTAACCATTCTAAGCCAAATACATCACAAAAAACAACATATGCTCATAACCAGAAAACCTTACCAGTTGCAAAGGCCAACGACTCAAAACATATCTCATCAATGCTAAAGGGACCCAAGCATCAAGGCCTCAGAATGTATCATCACTGGCCATTAGAGAAGCAAACATTCTAAGCTAACAACGAGGCGACAAGTCAGAAGAAGAGGAAAAAAGCTAATCAAAACAACAAAGCTGTTTCAACCATAGCGTATTTCAGGCAACGAAAGCCCTCAGAAAGTTCATCATAGGGAAAAGTTCAAAACACACACACACACCACAATTTCCAAGCAATCGAAAATTAAGGTAAGTGATCTAAAAAACCAAGTAACTAAGAGCCCATGGATAACCATGGATGAAAAGGGTGCTAATACCTTCCCTTTTCATAATCTACCCCCTGAACCCACGAAATAATCTCAAAAGGTTTTTGCTGTGCTTTTTTAACCTTTCCTTTAGGATAAAATAAAAAGTCGGTGGCGACTCTTGCTCAACCGCACAAGTGCGAATACAAACGCAAAACCACAGTCAGTTCTCCCACCGTATCACAGAACTGGCGACTCTGCTGGGGAATATTTTAAAGTGGGGTTACCTTAGGGTTTAGATCACCTTTATTTTCAATTGATTGCTTTGTTTGCTTTTACATTTGTGGGCTTTGTATCGGAGTTTCATAGATCCTAACTCGGATCTGGGGAATACCCTTTTAGGTAGCATAATCTGTGAGGGACCTGTCCGGTGTATACCGACATGGGTGAAGCAGTGGCTACGTTGGTGTGGCGCCTTGGTCTGTACAAATATCCCTCGTGTTGAAACGGGGAGAATATGGGTCTTCCAAGGAGTCGTTAAGCACCAACCGACCTTAGAACCCTAAATTGACCCAACTTGGCCATTAGAACAGTAGCAGTATGCTACACTCATTGAGGCTAAACTCTCGCGATGGTTCCGGCCACAAGAAAAGATAGCGATGTTGGAGTTATGACCGATCGAGGGTAGCCAATGATTGAGATCCTCTAGAACCCGGTTACTTTTGATAGGACAGGTTTTAACCAACAAACTGAAAGAGGGTAGTACCTGAACCCCATGCAAGCCTAAACCTAAGGACTTGTTTGCTTTGTGTGAATATGTTTGTCTGTATATACACTCACTTGCTTGTGCATACATGTACATAACATCATGACATCATACCATAGCATTTTCAATAACCATTTCAAGGATCTCGAGGGTTCTTTTGATGCAGGGTTACGTTGAACCAGACATCTACCAAGGGGCAAGAGGTTTCTCCTCTAAACAAATGCCATCAAAGATCAAGTACAACTACTTGAATCAGTGGCTATGACCCACTCGACATGGTGAGCTTGATTCTCGTGGAAAGACATCCGCCGATACAAAGCTCTCCAATCAAAGATCAAGTACAACAACCTGAATCAGTGGCTATGACCCACTGGACATGGTTAGCTTGATTCTCGTGGAAGGACGTCCACCGATACAAAGCTCTCCAATCAAAGATCAAGCGCAACAACTTGAATCAGTGGCTATGACCCACTGGACATGGTGAGCTTGATTCTCGTGGAAGGACGTCCACCGGTGCAGAGATCTCCAATCCAAGAGAAAAGTTCAACCTCTAACATTTTCTTGTGTTTACCCCAAGAGATCCTTGAAAGCATGCATCCACATATTATGCATTGCATTTTGACAGTCTTTCCTTTTTCAGGTTTCCTTACTCTCCTGCTGTTTATTTCAGCAAGAGATGGCTCTAGAAAGGTCTGTCAAAGACATCCAAGACCAGACTGCTCAGCTGCAGGAGATGTTCCTGAACTTGTCTCTGGGGCAAGAAGAGATGAAAGCTCTCCTCACCAAGGGCTTGGAAAATTCCAACAATGCCAGGAGTGACCAGCTTGCGGAGCTGCAGTTCGATCTGACAACCTTGAGGACCCAAATGATGGGACAGTTGGTGGGCCAGATGGCTCTCATCCAAGACCTATCTCAAAGACAAGAGGAACTCAGAGTTCTTGTCCGCCAACTGCTTCCAAACAACCAACTGGGGCAAATATCTGAGGTTGAAGAGCAAGTCACCGCTCAGCCTCCATCCACTCAAGAGGGCAAGGGGAAAGCTCCTTTGCTTGCTTCAGGGTCACAAGCCCATCAACAACCTCGCCAGCGTCAACGGGGTAATCGACGTAAGCAAGAAACGTCGGGAAGACAGTTTACGGAGACTGAAATACCATCATTCTTTATACTGAAGCGTCTGTTGGAGGTCAAATTTCTTACCGTAAAGGACCCTCCTCAGAAGCTCAATACCTCCTCTCCTAACTATCATCCCGACGCATTCTGTGTTTACCACTCCTACAGCCCGGGACACGACAACAACGACTGTTGGGCCTTGAAGAACAAGATTCAAGATCTGATCGACATTGGAGTGCTGGAGTTCATGCCAGACGGCGAGATGAAAATCTTCCGTTAAGGGGTTCTCCACCTGAAGTGACAAAGCTCAAGCTGAAAGACTTTTGCTTCTTTTTGAATTTTCAAAGTTGTAATTTCTTTTGCTGTCAAACAATTATCTGTTGATGTTAAACTCTGTTTTCATTAATGCATTGCATATGTTTGTCTTGAATTCATCCATTCGTTTCACTACTCTTATGCTTTTCTTTAGGATATTTAACTCTTGATAAAAGCTGCAAGCCTTTAGAGGGAGGATGACGAAACAATACCATGATCTTATACAGTATGCTTTTGAACAGACCTTGCTGATGATGTACAGGCATTTCTTTCAAATCCCAAACACTGGAGTTATAAGGAAGATAATCCCTAGTCAACCCCTTCGAGCCAAAGAAGTAGGAGTTTTCTGTTCTAAACAATCAAAACCTTTGATATAAACCTGGGGCAGGGTAGTATCTCAGTTAATTCAAAAGAAAATGCGCATTGAAGTCGCAAACTCTCAGTTCGTAATACAATGAACGACGTCAAAAAAGAAAGCATTCCTTTGGAATCAAAAGACAAGGGGGGTTCCCTATCAAATAGACAGTCAATCTCTCAAAAGAGAAAAGCCCACCAAGCCAAAACCTATAAAGGAGGCTTAAGAAAGCTGGGGCATCCCGCTGACGGTAATCCCGAAAAACGGGAACAAGTCAGGCAAAAGTTAGGGATAACAAATCAAAATCAAAATAGTGAGGTCATTACAAAATCCTCAACAACACGAATAATGTTGAAAAAGAAAAAAGGAGATAATGACTGTCTCCCCGAATTCAACTGGTGAACCATCGCTCAAAAGTCGTTCCAAACTCAAAACAGAGAGTGACGCACAATTAACTGAGCTTAGGTTGAAGAATATCACGAAGAGCGGGTGGGTACAAATATACTTTGAGCCTTTATCCTTTGTTTCTTAAACCTTGAACCAGGCCACGTTACAACCCTTCAAAAGTCCTAATTGAAGCATGGGTTAGTTCGAAAGCATACTGTTACAAAAGGTATCCTGACTCCTGTAGGGCTTTACTCTAAATCTTGTGTTAACTTGTCTTATGAAAAGTTTTCTGCTAAAAACGCATTTTTCAAAACTTCGAGACAAACATATACTTTGCATTATTTGAATATCACTGCCTGCATTTGGCTTTTTGTTTGACAGCGAAGAAATTCATACAGCGAATGTTCGGAGGAACGAAAACTCTCTCAGTAAGTAAAAATCACTTCAAGAGGATAACACTTCCATCAAATCTCCTATCCGCAAGGGACATGACATGTCACAATTCAATTAACCTGGGGCAGTCCAGTCAAGGTCCAACAAATCTTTCAAAGTTCAGTTAACCTGGGGCAGTCCAGTCAAGATTTCAAGAAATCTCTCAATATGCAGAGTAATCTGATTCAAGACTCCATCACCACCACTTAGGGCATTCGAATGTCAAAAGTGTTCAACAAATCAACTATCACATTTCCAGACTCGATTCCTGTATCTAGCCAGGGCACGTCTAAAGAGTTCGAAGATTCGATTCCTGTATCCAGCCAGGGCATGTCTATCAACTATCACAATTCCAGATTCGATTCCTGTATCCAGCCAGGGCATATCTGTTAACCACAATTCCAGATTCGATTCCTATATCCAGCCAGGGCATATCTGTTAACCACAATTCCAGATTCGATTCCTGTATCCAGCCAGGGCATATCTGTTAACCACAATTCCAGATTCGATTCCTGTATCCAGCTAGGGCATATCTGTTAACCACAATTCCATATTCGATTCCTGTATCCAGCCAGGGCACATCTATCAACTACAACATTCCAGATTTGATTCCTGTATCTAGCCAGGGCATATCTGTTGACCATATTTCCAGACTCGATTCCTGTATCTAGCCAAGGCACGTCTGAAGAGTTTGAAGATTCGATTCCTGTATCCATCCAGGGCATATCTATCAACTGTCACAATTCCAGACTCGATTCCTGTATCTAGCCAGGGCACGTCTGAAGAGTTCGAAGATTCGATTCCTGTATCCAGCCAGGGCATATCTATCAACTATCACAATTCCAGACTCGATTCCTGTATCTAGCCAAGGCACGTCTGAAGAGTTCGAAGATTCGATTCCTGTATCCAGCCAGGGCACATCTATCAACTACAACATTTCCAGATTCGATTCCTGTATCCAGCCAGGGCATATCTGTTGACCACATTTCCAGACTCGATTCCTGTATCTAGCCAGGGCACGTCTGAAGAGTTCGAAGATTCGATTCCTGTATCCAGCCAGGGCATATCTGTTGACGACTATTTCCAGACTCGACTCCTGTATCCAGCCAGGGCACGTCTGAAGAATTCTAGATCAACACCTGTAACAAGCCAGGAAAACATCTGTGAACGACCGATTGTAGACCAACACCTGTAACAAGCCAGGAATTTATCTACATCACCACTTGGGGCATTCGAATGTCAAAGGTGTTCAAAAAACCGATGCAGTTTTACACGGACTCATCATCAGGAAATCCTACACAGATCTCCTCAAAACAGGAAGTCCCCAGTAGTTTGGCATACAACCCAAGCTTATGATTTCCCCAATAGTGATCCCAAGACTTCTCATTTTTAACAAATTGAAGACTCTTGCCCTCCACAGCAGCAGCCAAGGATTTATTTTCCCCGGCCGCAATCAAGATGCTTTTATCTTCAGCCATCTCAGATTCATTTATCCTCAGCAAGATAGCTCATCAGCTTACATCGGCATTCATGTCATAACCATTGATGTCACATACATTGCATCATGCATCATAACATTGCATACAACTAACCCTTTGCCTTTTCAGGTAAGATCAGTCGATAGACACAGATCATCTTCCGAGATTCATCCAGAAATAGTTCAAATGTGACCCGGACACGGCGACATTCTGATACTTATTCCAGATTCATCCAAATGCAGCTTTACACGAGCTCATCATCAGGGAACCCTACACCGGTTCCTCTTCAAGATGTTTGAAAATAGTTTACGGATTCTTCCCAACAACGGATGTCAATCTACCAACTTGTTCAGACGCAACTTTTGAAAACAGTTTACGGACGCGTCCAAACAACGGATGCCTCTCTATTGCTTATTCAACTCCAAGATTTCTGAAAACAGTTCACGGATTCTTCCCAACAACGGATGTTAATCTACCAACTTGTTTAGACTCTTCTCAACTTTTGAAAACATTTTATGGACGCTTCCCAACAACGGATGCTGCTCTATTCCTTATTCAATCTCAACTCCTGAAAATAGTTTACAGATTCTCCAGACATGGATGTCAATCTATTGCTCATTCGGACCCCCAATTCAGAGATGTTCCAAAACAGGGATGCCCTTCTGATACTTATCCACTCACCATTGACATACAGTTCAACATTTCTCGATGGCATCTCTAAGCCCATCACCAAATGGCATCTCTAAGCCCATCACCAAATGGCATCTCTAAGCCCATCACCAAATGGCATCTTTAAGCCCATTACCAGATGGCATCTCTAAGCCCATCCCCTGACAAGATTCTATCCCACCAGATGGCATCTTTAAGCCCATCACCAAATGGCATCTTTAAGCCCATTCACCTCTACCATCAAATCAACGAGTGCAAATTTTCTGGGCACTTTAGTGTCCAATCTTCTTTTACCTTCAAGTCGCGAAAGGCAAACTTGCCAATCTAACTCTTCAGGTCCAAGAAGATTGAACAGGGGCAACTGTTGTACCCCAAAATTTGCCCTTGCATTTTTCCACAAGAAATCTCAGCTTCAGGCATTTCCTGATTTTTCAAACTGGCTCAAGAATCGGTCAAACAGACTTTCCTCGTCAGTCAAACAAAAATTAGGGTTTTACTGGTTTTCATGGCTCTAGAACAGTTCACACAGTTGGCTTAGGGTTTTGGTTGACTTTGACTTAATTTTGATCAGGCGAACGTTATTTGGCATTTAATCGGGAATTAAGGTTTTTGTGGCCATATTCTCAGAAGGATTTAAATTCCACAGCACTTTGCAAGTTATTCCGAGATTCGGTTTGAATTCGCATTGTTTTGATTTAATCAGTAAAAGAGACAGTTGGTTTGAATTCACGTTGGTTTGTTTGAACCAGTCAAAAGAAATATGCACTATTGGATTTACAGTGCTTGGTAAGAAATCAGTAAGAAAGGAATGCGTCTGATCAGTTATTGCGTTTGACTGTGCGTTGCTTTAGATGATGGAGGTGCCAAGTTCATTTATTTTGATCAACGAAGAATCAATGTTTAGTTGATTATTTATTATTCTAAGAATTAAATATCTGGAATTTAATTTTCATTTATTTTAATTTAAGGAACTATAAATAATAAGTAAATAATTGAAAAAGGATAAAAAGAATTAAATGGATCAATAGAATTTTTTATTTCATATTTAAACATTTGTTACAATTATTATTTAGATACAAGTATTTATTTACGAAGTATTTAAAATAATAGTAGTTACAAGAATTAAATTGAAAATAAAACTATCCTATTTTTCTAAATATTTTCTAAGTCCCTAATTCTTCATTCTTCACTTTGCTCCTCTCCATCCAAGTATTCATCTGCAAAAGAAAGGAGAAAAGTCAGTGACTGATAAATAAATAAAGACAGATAAAAGAAATTCATCACTAAGGGCCACTGATTGGGATCAGTTAACCCTCTCTGCAAATCACGGGATTTCTCCCGGTTCACAAAGAGGGAAGAATTTTATTTAATCATGAATGCAAAGTTGAGAAAAAATGCAAAGTGTCAAAATGCATAAGTTCAAAATGTCAAACTGCATAGTTCAGAAGCAAGTTCAAACCAAACTGAAAATCCAAATTGCAACTTGCTGTCAAATGCCAAAAGGTACAAATTACTGCACAAAGATATCAAAGAAGATAAAGGAGTACAACTTGCTGTCAAAAATGCCAAAGAGTCTATTCAAAGCTGTCAAGAAAAGATAAAGAATGCAGAGGAAATCTATTATGCAAGAAAACCTATTCTTTTCATCATTTCCCAACAAGGGTGGCCCCTTCAGAAAAAGGTACAGCACAAACATATTTTAACATTTTTTAGCTGTACTGAGAGAGAAAAAAAAAGAGATAAGTAAGCAGGGTTCAGGCTTTAGGCAAGAGGCATAAGAAAATATACAAAAAGAACTGAACACAGAACCAAAGAGGGAGGAGAAACTGTTAAGCCTCATCCTGTCTAAACAGACAAGCATAAACATACAAAACCTTCCATCTGCTAAAAACCAGTATAACCTCAAACACACAACCTGCATTAGCCCTACCTCCAAAAGCCAGCAGAACCTTAAGCAAAAGCCTGTTTAAGCCTAACATGTCAAGGCCAAGCCTGCGCCTGCCTAAACACAAAGATGAACCCTAAGCAAAAGTAACCTGCATCAGCATAACCCCTGTCAAACAATACCCTGCCTAAACAGAAAAAGAACTTTAACCAAAAACATACTGCTAAACACATAACCTGCTGAGCCTCAAGAACACAACCTGTCAATAACAAAAACACCAAAAGATAACCAGTTCAAGCCTCAGTATCATGCCTGCCTGAAGCTTTGAAACCAGCCTAACATAAAACCTGTCAAGCCTCAGTATCATGCCTGCTTGAAACCTTGAAACAAGCCTAAGCATAAACCTGCAAATGGCCTAAAAATCCAAAGCCAGAACTGATAAACACAAAAGCTATCAAACACCCTGAAACCTGTTAAAGCTTAAAGCCTGTCTAATCCCAAACTAAAACCATAACCACCTGGAACCTGTCAAAAATCTTACCAGCTGAAGCATCCAACCAAAACCTGGCCTAAACCATACAAAACCTTAACCATTCTAAGCCAAATACATCACAAAAAACAACATATGCTCATAACCAGAAAACCTTACCAGTTGCAAAGGCCAACGACTCAAAACATATCTCATCAATGCTAAAGGGACCCAAGCATCAAGGCCTCAGAATGTATCATCACTGGCCATTAGAGAAGCAAACATTCTAAGCTAACAACGAGGCGACAAGTCAGAAGAAGAGGAAAAAAGCTAATCAAAACAACAAAGTTGTTTCAACCATAGCGTATTTCAGGCAACGAAAGCCCTCGGAAAGTTCATCATAGGGCAAAGTTCAAAACACACACACACACCACAATTTCCAAGCAATCGAAAATCAAGGCAAGTGATTTAAAAAACCAAGTAACTAAGAGCCCATGGATAACCATGGATGAAAAGGGTGCTAATACCTTCCCTTTTCATAATCTACCCCCCGAACCCACGAAATAATCTCAAAAGGTTTTTGCTGTGCTTTTTTAACCTTTCCTTTAGGATAAAATAAAAAGTCGGTGGCGACTCTTGCTCAACCGCACAAGTGCGAATACAAACGCAAAACCACAGTCAGTTCTCCCACCGTATCACAATTGGCTAAAAGCCTTACCAACCAGGTCATTGCTTGCGTTGTGAATATATGGAGCATGCAATATAACATATGTTAATCAAGTTAAAAAATGTTTAAAATAGAAAAATGGAAAAAACGCAAAAGGGGGGTTCACACTGGTTTGAACCCGTATGGTAAGAAGAGACTTGAAAACGCGTACTACTACCACCAGGGTGGAGATACATCTAGTGCTTAGAATACAAACAATTAAATATTTAATAAAATGAGTTTTGAAAAATGAAAATGGCTCCCATGTATTCATCTTCTTCCCCGAGCCAACAACAATAATAAACCCCATTGTTAAAATTCAAACTCTTTCATTTCTTAACCAAATTGAAAACTGTAAACACCAAACTTGACTAAAATTTAACAAGGAATTCAATGGTGTTATTTTTAGAAGCTATTAATCAAAGACCAACATGAATTCAATAAAAAAATAGTTGGTGCCCTAAATAATTAGATTTTCGAATCTCATCACGTAAGAATAATAAATGAAAGATAGCTACATGGTTAACTTTAGGATAATCATATCTACATTTTTCCTTCAGAATGTATGCACTAATGATGTGTATGTAAGGATTTCAAAGTTTAAGAAATCTTACCAATTGCAAAAATGGCCAATGCCCCCTTCTACGACTTCTAGATGAGATATGATGATCCTAACATCGTTCTGGGACCTTTGGGAAGCTAAAATAATGCTTAACTTGCTTGGAAACCTTCTGAATCTCCCTACCCAATTCAAGTTGCAAATGACCAAAGTAAAAATGGAGGATAATGATGAAAGTGTTATAGTCATGCAAAGAGTGTTTGGATAAGTTCAATTTGGTGCATAAAACTTTGTGGAATGGAAATTTGAAGAATGCATGAGCAAAATGAAAGATGGAAGTTTAAGGTTTTAAAACTTGTTATAATGGAGTTTTTGAGCAAATTTTGGTGTTATTGATTTATGAGCTTTGAAGGCTATTTATAGAGGTATCATTTGGTATATTTAACTTGCAAAAATTAGGTTTAGGTCATATGGAAGGCTGGTTTGGCCATTTGGTTTCAAATTGCACAAAATGCAAGTTTGCTTCATGATGAAGAAATGATTGAATCAAGGGATTCTTGTTAATCTTTTCAGACTTTGTAGATTTGTTCTGATATTGAGATATTTGTTGTTATATTTAGAACATATTTCAAGCTTGAAAGAAGTGGGTGGTTAGCAAAAGGTGATCTTTATCAAAGTAGAAATGTTACTTTTGCAATTTCAACCATAAATGGTATCAAGACTTGGACAAAGCTTCAAATCCTAGTGTAATACACTTAGGGTCTGTGCAATTAATCAATTATGCATAGATTTAGAGGCAAAGAGGTCTGAAAAGAAGGATCTTGTAGCTTTGGTTCGAGATTTATCGATAAGGTTTTCAAAAGAATGACCTATAATTCAAGTTTGACATGCCATCTTCATCTCTTCGAAACTTCTAGATCAAGTATGATAAATTCATGCTCTTTGTCATTTCGGAAAGCTTGAAACATTATCTACAACTTTCATGTTTAATTCTTTCTTTTAAGCAATTGGGATATTAGTGAAATATGACCATGAAGTTGCGATATATTTCTGATCAAAATTATTTAAAAAAATCCTTAAGTGTTGCCAGAACTTCATATGCTTATATCTCTTGATTTGAGAATTTTTTGGAGATCAACCCTCAAAGACAAAGTTCTTTTACGAAACATGCTATACAACATTCATGTTGAATGTTGTATTAGAATCAGCTTCAATCTTGGTGGAAGTTGACTTATGATGTTGAGGCAAATTTCTAAGTGTTTAAAATTCTTTCAACTTTGACTTTTGTTGACTTTTCTTGATTCACTTTATTCTTGATGATAAATTTGAATAGTTTTGAGTGTTTTGATGATTCTTGATCTTTGAAGTGCAATTTTGACCAAAAAGTCAGAGTGTGACTTTTGTATGACAGATGACTTTTCATTAATTGATTCCAATTTTTCCACTATCAACCAATTGTATCTTTGGAAATGTCTTGAGCCCTACAATTAGGTCAAGATATTGAACTTGAGTTTTTTTAATCATGCTTCAAGCCATTAGGACTTTCACTAAGCTAAAACTCAACGATCCACTTTCTTCAATCAAAACCCTAATTGATCAAGAAATGCATTAATGAAGATTTCTTGATTCAAAACCCTGCTTGACACAAGGAGAAAACACACAAGATATTTTTGTATTTATTAGAGATGCAATGATGCAGATGAGGTGGTATCTTAGGTCAAAAATTATGGTACAACAAATTCCCCTATTTAAGTTTCTTCTATCCGGAGATATGAAGATCGAAGTCTTTGTCTCGACGCGATGTGAGGTACTTGAATACAAAATGCACAATTTTTCCCCTAAGAAACATGCCTAAATACGAACAAGAAACAACAAGGAATCCTCGAAGTTATAATGAAGAACCTCACCGGGGAGAAGAAAAAACAATACCTGTGAAAACCATGCCCAACTGGGAAAATATTAACTCAACCCAGCGGTAGAAAAGAGAACTCAACTCTATTGGGGAAAACCCAAAAAAGAAGAAAAGAAAACGGATAACATTATCTCAACGATAGCACTTGGTTCATGGATGACGATACACTACCAAATTAACAGATGAACATAGAATCACCTTATTCTTTAATCAAGTCTTCCACTTGAAAAGGGTAACAATAAACTTCCCCACAATGAACGGGTCTTGGTTTCTTATTTAATCAAGTCTTCCACTTGAAAAGGGTAACAAAAAACTTCCCCATGACGAATGGGTCTCGGTATCTTCTTTAATCAAGTCTTCCACTTGAAAAGGGTAACAATAAACTTCCCCATGATGAACATGTCACGGTTTCTTCTTTAATCAAGTATTCCACTTGAAAAGGGTAACAGTAGAATTTTCCACGACAAACGGGTCTCATTTTCTTCTTTAATCAAGCCTTCCACTTGAAAAGGATAATAAACAAACTCCTTAAAAGGTAACCACTTGTATAAGGTTTTCTCAATGAACTGTCTTTGTATTATCGAAGAGATTAACCATCCATTGGAGTAAATAAAAATCTCATAATGAACTATCTCTATCATATCGAAGAGATTAACCATCCATTAAAGTAAATAACATCTTCACAATGAACTATCTCTATCATATCGAAGAGATTAACCATCCATTGGAGTAAACAACATCTTCACAATGAATTATCTCTATCATATCAAAGAGATTAACCATCCATTGGAGTATATAATAATCTCACGACAAACTATATGTATCATACAAAAGAGATTAACCATGCATTGTAGTAAATAACAATCTCACAATGAACTATATCTATCATATCAAAGATATTAACAATCCATTGGAGTAAATGACAATCTTCACAATGAACTATATCTACCATATCGAAGAGATTAACCATCTATTGGGGTAAACAACATCTTCACAAAAAACTATCTATATCCTATCGAAGAGATTAACCATCCATTGGAGTAAATAATATTGATATATGGGTACAACAATTTTGGAAGTTGACACACAACTCAAAAGAGACGGTCCTTTTCCATCCAAAAAGAAATTCGGGGACATAAAAGCTTCTCAAAAAAGAGACCACCACTTGTTTGTCGGGTAATAATTATGAGTGTATTGCAATAATGCTACTGGTAAATAAATCCAACTTCTTGGGGAATTGCAAACAAATTCCTACTCAGGGGATAAATTTTTCACATGGGGATCTTCAAACGAAGTTCAAGTCATAACCCTTGTAGAATAAATTTCTTCAAATAAAGAGAAAGTCTTCAAATGTGAAAAATAAATGATCTCTCAATCTAGGGTTCACTACCTAGAGAGATCCAAACAAACATATTTTTCAGAGACAAGGTTCAGTCCAGGAGTAAACTGGAGAGATAGAATCAAACAAGACTCTTCCTAATGAGAATTAAACTCAACTGGGAGTTTATCCTATCCAGAGATGGAATAGGAAAGCTAAAGCAAAAAATTTCCACAAGGAACACACTCAGTGGAAAATTGAAAGGAACATACAATTTTATGCCTATACCTGACACTCTATTGGAAAGAGAAAAGACATCAATGGGGAAGCAAATAAACTACTTGGGGGATAAACACAATCAAAGTAAGTGGACTCGGGAACATAACTTCCTAAATTAACTGTACATGGCATAATGGAGTCCTCAAACTTTGCCCCGTAAGGGTAAACAAACTATGAAAGCATCAAGTGGGAAAACAACCTTCCCTCATGGTTAAGGTCTTCAGGTAACTTTCCTGTGGATATGATCATTATTTGAAATAATTTTCCTATTACCCAACGAAGTTTCAGGCCTAAAAACTGATTAAGCTTATCACTGATGCTCATATGCAAGTTTAATTTTTGTATGAAAGATAAAAAAAAAGCAATATGATAACAACAAAAATATTTAATGAAACTCACGAAAGTCAGGAACACTATCTCGTTAAATTATGCTTTCGAAATAAACCCTGCTTTAAATAGGACTTTTGAGGGTTGTAACATGGTCTGAATCACGGTTTTAAGAAAATATATTTTAAGGCTCAAAGTTTGTTGGTGCCCGCCCATTCTTTGTGATGTTCTTCAATCCTATATTCATTTAATTCAACATGAGTATTCATCTCTCAAGAAGGACTTTGTGATGGTTAAGGAAACAAAGCGGCTTTTGAAGTAAGAGTCATCCTTTTTGTCTTTGTGTTTGTAGTCACATAAATTTGTTCTTTATTGAGGACCTTTATTTGTAGTCCTTTCTTTGTAATCTCTTTTCTCTTCCTTCTCATTATTTTTTATATATTTTATTTTCCCTAACTTTTTCACGGATTAATTTTTTTGAATTGATAGTCCAGCGGGATGCCCTAATTTCTGCCTAAGTGACTTATCTTCAAGTTGTTCACTTAGCGGGTCTTTTTTCTTTTTTGACTTTTCATTTAAACAAATTGTGTGTGTTGTACCCCAAAATTTTTCCTCTCATTTTCAAATCAAATTATTTCAATAGGTCTCCTCATCTCCCTAGGGTTCTCAATTGCTCAAGATTACTCAAGGAATTGATCAGACAAGTCTCCTCCTAAGACATGGGTCCACAACTAGGGTTTGGTATTTCTCAAGGAAGATTGGATTTCCAAGGCTTCAAGTGGCTTTCATGGTTTCTTATATGATTCAAATAATTCTCATACCAAGTTCAAGCCTTGCATCACAAAAAATGTCTTCAAATGAGTCAATACATTATAGGTCATTTCAAAAGTCAATAAAAAGACACTTTTTGTCAAGGAAAATTACATAAATATAATGTCTTAAAATTAAAAGGTTCAACATAGAGAGTGTGGGGGACATCTAGAGCTTTTAAAAAAGTCTAAGATCGCCTTCAAATGATAAAAACTGAGAGAGTTATGATTGGTGCAAGTTGAGCAATTTTGAGAAAAATGCATGAACTTCATTTGAGCAATCTTGAACTTTTGGACTAATGGGCCTAACTTTTGAGAATTAAACATGTTTATAACATGTTAGACGACATCTAAGTCACTTTATACATTACTTTTATTTTTTATTTATTTATTTTGATTTTATTAAAATTAAGTCAAAATAAGTCAAATAAAATATGAGTTGATGGACCAAAGAGTGTGTGGGCTTCATTTGGTTATCTTCTAGAAGGCCCAACACCTCATAAGAGCTTTCTAAAATCGTGAAAACATGTTGGGAACAAGAATATTCAAGTTTGGAATGTTTTTAAAACAATTTTGGAAAGATTTCAATGTGTTTTCTTTGCAATAAATTGTGACATAATGATACAAGATCCTTGCCTTGTTTTGATCCAGTTCATTCCTCTATAAATACATGAAATACTCAAGTGCAAACACAAAAGGGGCTTCCATAGAAGCAAGGTTTCAAAATCACAAATTTTCAAAGAAAGGTGCAAACTCGTATCAAAATTTCCAGCCACTTTCAATCAAAACCAAGCCTCAAATCGTGTTCTTGAAGCTCCCAGGAATCTCACCAAGTCCGGAAACAAATCTATTCACGTCTGGAATAGCTTACACAAGCACACCGGTTTTGGTAATTTTCTTGAATTCAAATATTTTAATCTATGCATATTTAACTAATTTCGTGTGCACAAATGAGTTCATCTTGGTGTTTAGAACATGTTTGAATAAGAAAATGCAAGTTTAACGCAAGGATGTTGAGTTATCATGGCTAGGGCATGATCAGATTCTCTCTTTGAAACTCCATATCCACAAAATTTATTTCTTTTATACAATTAAAATCAAAAACATATAAAAATAAGAATATTACATAAAATCAAAAAAATGGTCTTTTAGGTTTTCTTAAATTAACTTTTTTTCATTTAATTAGATTTTAGGTTTTTTTTAAATTTATAAAATTAATTAGAATAGTTAGGTTTTTATTAATTATTAACTTAAATTATTTTCTACAAAAATACACCAAAAAAAATCATTTAACATCTAAATTCAAAAAAATATTAAATTAGATTTGTTAATTTTTTTTTTCTAAAACCTTTTTCTAACATTTTCTTATTTATTTTCTATTTAAATTCTATAAAACAAGTGTATAGATCACACGGTTGATTTTGTAATAGCTTAGTTTATTTTCTCGCATTTTTTAATTATGTAACTACTCATGGGATGTAATAGCCTAGGTTTATTTTCCCGCACTTTACTTTCCGCACTTATACTATGTATGAATGTATGTATATTTAACTGTTAGTAATAGGCTTGTATGGCAAGATTTAAAATCAATTGTTAGAAAACCCTAACTCTCAAGACAAACATAACTGAACATAATCACTCTTGCACACATGCACCTCTAGGGTAATCTCCCTTTGTTGCCTTCGGAAAAATAACGGTCATGTCCCTCAGACGTAGGGATGCTTTAGCAAAGATCCTCGGTTAAAGTCATCATAAGGATCATATCCCCGCGATGTCCCTCGAAGTTGCCTACGAGAAATGATCTTGTCCCACGATGTGGCCTATGAATACATGATGACAATCCCTTCGAACTGCTAAGGTATCCCTATATGTTTCCTTCAATGACCATAACGATGACGGTACGCCTGTCCCTTCACATCCAATGGATGGGGCTACCTATCAACTAATGGTATGGATAGCACTATCCTTAAAAGTAAAAGGGAAAGAATAACAAAAGACCTTTCAGTTGGTAAGATACCCTTAATTGCTTGCTCACAAACTAAAACAATTTTCACACCTCACACTTTAAAAAAAACTACTTTCAAATGCTTTATAAACACTCTTGAGGACTGATACAAGGGTTATTATAAAGCAGACTACCTTACATTTGCACTTTCAAAACATTTTCAAAACATTTCCAAAGCACACACCAAAAAAATTAAGGTGAGCTAAGCAATTAAGAGCCCGTAGATGACTACAGATGAAAAGGGTGTTAACACCTTCCCTTTTTATAACTTACCCCCCGAACTCAAAATATATCAAAGGTTTTTCCTGTTCTTTTCACTCTTTCCTTATTGGATAAAAGAAAATTTGGTGGCGACTCTTGCTATCCGCAACATTTGCGATAAAACGCAAAACAAGTCAGTTCTACCATCGTATTACCGAACTGGCGACTCTGTTGGGGAATTTATTTAAAAGATGGGTTACCTTAGAGTTAGATCACTTTATCTGCTTTATTTGAATTGTTTGCTTTACATTTAGGGTTTGCTCTGGTTTAAATTTCTTATAAATATCCTACACCCAGATCGGGGGATACCTTAGGTAAGTAGAAATAAATCATAAAGGATGTATGACATAGACCGATATGGATAATATGATGACTATGTTAGTGTGACACTCTGGCTTGTACTAATGTTCCTTGAGTCAGTCAAGGATAACATTAGGCTTCCACATAGTGTCATTAACACTAACTTACTTTTAGAACCTTAATTGACCCATCTTGGCCATTAGAAGGTAGTGAGATAGCCGGCTTTGATGTAGTCCAAAGTTGGTTGATACTCGAAGCTACACTCATTGAGATTCAAATTTCGAGATATTTCGGTGGCAAGTCAGTTGCTATACTAAAATAAAACCTGCTAGAAAGATCTGTGATATGAGAATTCAAGAACCCGGTTACTATTTTTAGGATAGGTTGAGCCAACTGAACTTCAATAGAAAAGGGTACTTACCTATGGACCTCATGCAAGCCTTTAAACCTAAGGCTCTTGTGTGATTTATTTGTGTTTTCTATCTTTTCAAACATGACATCATGACATCATCACATTATATCATCACATTTTACTAACCATTTCAAGGATCTCAAGGACCTGTGATACAGGTTTATCATGAAACAGGCTTCTACCAAGGGGCAGGAGGATTTATTTTCCTCTAGCCAAATGCTGTCAAAATCAAAGTACGTCCTCGCAAGTCAAAAGCTAGGACCCACTTGACATGGTGAGCTTAATTATTGTAGAGGGACATTCAAAGATGAAGACCTGAAGCTTTTTAGACAAAGTTTTAGACTCAACTTCTAACATTTCATTTCTCTCTTTGTTTATTCCCAAATACCCTTGAAAACATTGCATTTACATATCATGCATGTCATACATAACAGGTTTTCCTCACATACAGGTTTTCTCATCTTCTTACTGTTTATTCCAGTAAAAGATGGCTCTCTAACAAACTGTGAAAGAACTTCAAGCTCAGAACGCTCAATTTTAGAAAATGTTCTTGAATCTAGCCAAGGGGCAGGAAGAGCTGAAGACCCTCATCACTAAAGAGAGGGTGGAGAAAATCAAAAAACCAGATGGCATCCTCAACATAGGTAGGAGGCTCAAAGGTCTGGTCAAACAAGCTTTAGAGTTTGAGGAAGAAAATGATGACCAAGAGGAAGATGATAAAAGTATGAAGGTTGAGAAGAATAACAACCAGGGTTCTGATGAAGAAGAAGTGGACTATTCAGATGAACAATATCCTCTGGATGACGACAAATACAATCAGATGGAAGATCATCTCAATTCCATGGAGATCTAGAGCGTTCATTGGTTGGATTTTGAAGAGTTGGGTTTTATCTCAGGGGTTGTTATCCCTCACATGTTCAAGGTCCCCGTCTTTTCCAAATATTATCGTGTGTCTTGTCCTAAACTTCATTTGAGGTCATATGTTCGAAAGATCCAACTCCATACCGCTGAAAGAAAGTTATGGAAACAATTCTTTCAAGAAAGCTTATCGGGAACACAGTTGGAATTGTTCTATCAACTGGAAGGGACTAATATTCATACTTGGGAATATTTGGCTGCTGCTTTCTACAAGCAATACCAATATAATGTTGATCTCGCACTAACCCGCATGCAACTACAGAGTATATCCATGGGTTCTGTTGAAAACATCAAAGAGTACACCCAAAAATTGAGAGACCTTGCAGGCAGGGTTAAACCTCTTTTAGTTGAAAGGAAATTGATTGACATGTTCATGAGCATACTATCAGGTTCTTTCTATAACCACCTACTTGGAAGTTCTTCAGCCGGTTTCACTGAACTGATATTGACGATGGAACGTGTTGAGAATGGAATCAGAAGTGGTAAAATCAAAGTGGCTACATCTTCCGATACTTAGAAGAAGCCATAAAATGGGAAGAAAGAGTCCAATATTGTGTTTGGCCAGAAGGGTCGTAATAAGAGTAACCATAACCAATCTGTGGGGGCAGTTCTGATCTCTAATCCTGCACCAGTGCAACAACAACAATGGGGTAATCAGCGAAGGCAAGATGAGCTCAAGAGACAGTTTACCAAAATCAACATGCCGCTGTCTCAAGCATTGCAACACATGTTAAGGATGAATCTGATTACGTTGATAGAATCTCATCAAAAACCAAAACTTCTTCTCCTAACTACAATCCCGATGCAAGGTGTGCCTATCATTCTGATAGTCCTGGGCATGATACTAATGATTGTTGGGTGCTGAAATACAAGATTCAAAATATGATTGACGCCAAGGAGATTGAATTCAATCCTCCTGAGACTCCCAACGTGATCACCGCTCCCATGACGAATCATAATTAGGACCATATTAATGTTGTGGAAGATGTCGATAGCAACAACAACCTGAATAAATGGATTTCTCCTACTGCCAACGAAGGAAGCTTCTTCATTCGAATTTTTATTTGTCATTTCTTTGTATGTTCAAACAATTATTGTCATGTCAAACTTTGGTTTTCCCATTAATGCATTGCATATGTTTGTCTTGAATTAATTCATTTTCACTATAATTAAACTGCTTTCTTACTTTGTTTTGTAATATTCAACTCTCGATTAAAAGCTATAAGCCTTTAGAGGGAAGATGATGCAAACGATACCATAATCTCTATAATATTCTTTTAAACTAACCTTGCTGATGATGTACAGGCATTGTTGCAAATCCTAAACATTGGAGTTATAAGGAAGATAATCCCTAGTCAACCCCTTTGAGCCTAAGAAGTAGGAGTTTTCTTTTTCACACAAATTGAAACCTTTAATCATAACCTAGGGCAGGGTGGTTACTTAGTTAATTCAAATGCGCATTCAGTCACAAGCTTTCACTTCGTACATAGAAAATAGTATCGAAGACGTCCTTCCAAATCAAAAGACGATGATGGTTCCCCGTAAAACAGGAAGTCATTATCTCTCAAAAGAAAAGCCAGCCAAGTCAAAACCTATGAAGGAGACTTAGGAAAAAACTAGGGCATCCCGCTGACAGTAATCACAGAAGAAACAGTTCAGGCAAAACTTAGGGATAATCAATTCAAAAGAGGTCGCTACAAATCCTCAACAAAAGAAATAAATGTTACAAAAAATGACTCCATTCTCAAATAAACTTCCAATATCCGAACCATCACCAAAATATCATTCCAGACTCAATTGGAATCTAAATTCATAATTAACTGAGTATAGGGCTGAAGAACATCAGGGAGAACGGGTTGGGAAGAAATAAATTTTGAGCCTTTTTTCCTTTGCTTCTTAAACCGTGAACCAGGCTTCGTTACAATCCTTAAAAGTCCTAACTAAAGAATAGGTTAGTTCAAAAGCATATTGTTACAAAAGGTATCCTGACTCCTATAAGGGATACTATAAAACCTGAGTTGAATTCATATTCTTACAAAAATCAGTTTTTACTAAAAATGCATTTTCAAAACTTCAAGATATATATAAGCTTTGCATTTTTAATACCATTGTTTGCATATGACTTATTGTTCGACAACAGAGAAAATCGCACGACGAATATTCAATGAACGGAAATCCTCTCAATGAACAAAATCACCTCAGATGGAAAGACATTTCCAGTAACAGGCCTTTCATAATCAAGGGGCATGACATAATGTCTAACTGATCTGGGGGCAGTGAATTCAAGATTCAAGGAATCTCTCAAAAGTGCTGAATAGCCAGGGGCAGACCTTCATCTGAATCGCATGGGGCATTGAACATGAGTTCCAACAAAGAGCCACGTACAATCAAGAAAACATTCTCTGGCATGCTACAACACTTACAATGAAAATTCTCCGTACCCTGTAAATATGGACATAGTCAAAAAAATACTACACTCAAAAGAGACCCGCTAGGTCGATAAGCCTAGGAAAAAATAAGGGCATCCCGGCGAACCAAAAGGGATTGGGAAAAAAATAGGGATATATAAGAAATTGTACACCCGACAAGTCGAAAACCTGAAAAGGAGGCTTGGGAAAAAATGGGTATCCCGGTGGACTGAAAGCCTGAAAAGGTGGTCTAGGAAAAAGTTAGGGATTAAAGCGTACGACTATGTCTCATTATCTCATCACTTGTCTATCAGTAGAATACTTATCACCCTGATCAAACATTTACCGAGGGCTCTAGAAGTTGAGATAATATTCAAGTCATCCATAAATCCCCACCGAGCAGTTTCCACGGAATTATCTCTATAGAGCTATCTGCACAAGCTCATCTTCCACTGAGATACATTCCCCAACAAGTCTAAAATGCAAGTCAGATAGAAACTGGGGCAACTTCTAGCAGTTCACCTCCATACTCCTAATGGATAGCTTAACATGAGCATCTTCCAGAAAAGATCCTCAATAGATAAGGAAGTTTGATCATTTCCTTAGCATATATTGGAAACTTCCTCGGTGCAGCCTATGAAATTCCAATCCCTATCAGAGATTATTTCCTCAATCCAATCTACAAGGTTTAATTCCCCAACATAGTTTATTTCTCCAATCTTGCAAATTCCTAGAAAAAATTCTCTTCTCCAGCAGGGTTTCATTCAGAGTGGTTATCCCTAGGAGAGTAGCTACTCGTATCTGAAACCTGGTCAGATAGTGCATCGGAGGAATATCTATCTCTTTTATCCCTATTCAGGGTATACAAAAATCAATTTCTTCAACAAAAAGAATGAAGAACGACCAACTCTCTTTGAATGCTTCTATCCCCAAGCAGAATTCGAAGATCCCCAACAAAGTGTCCTCAAACAGAAAACCGGAATCCCCAGTAAAGTCATTCTAAAAAAAATTAAAGAATTACTTTCTTCACCCCCAGCAACAGTCAGGGATTTATTTTCCCTAGCCAGACACTGTTATACAAATTTACTGCTTCCTTCAGCGACATTTTACACCCATACATTGTAACACCTTATTTCTACCCGGCGGATAATAATAAAATCAGAGTCCAACATAAATAGGATGCTACATGTTTCAACTTGAAATCAAACTTCATTTAATCGCATATAAAACATATACATAACACTTAATTCTGATGAACCAATATCAACCATATTTATTCTTTAAAATCAAACAACTTTTTTTTGATAAGCAGCGGAATATACATATTCAACATCAATTCACTTAACATTTTTATTCAACTAAAACAACTTCAAGACAACAATTACTTCATGTAAACAACTTAAAGATTCAGCAACAAAAATAATAATCAACAACTAAACATCAAGCATTCACCCCCCCCCCCCTCATGTGCTACGTATTAGAGCAACAACATCGACTCGATACTGACGAGGGTAACAACTATTCTTCTTGATTACCTGCACGTTACCAATAGAGGGAAACATTCAAACAGAAGGGGTGAGATATCGAACTATATAATTGAATGTATGATAATTAATATATCAGAATCAGTTCCTATAAAATCACCACTTCACAAGTTTCAAGCATCTTTAATCTCAACAAAACATCAACACGGCATAACAACTTATTCACAACCTTTAGATGATACCTGTCACAACAAGTCAACAACATAAAGCAACAACAAATCTATCTTCACCATGACTCAAGATGCAACATCAAATGCGACTCAATTACAATGCACCTGCATGTGGTACCATTGGAGAAGAACTCCCAACTTAAAATCATTCTCCAGTAATCTCAAGGCACAAAGCATAAGCCTTCTTCACAAATCATTTTACCAATACAGGCCTTCACAAAATCCTCCAATACTGGCCTTCACAAATGCAAATGTATAAATGTACAACACATGCAACAACATCATTAAACACTTCACGAGGCATACGCCTATATCACTACTTCACTAGCCATAGGCCTACAACGTGATTAACAACAATTCATCATTCATCACAAGGCATAAGCCTACATTACCATTATTACTAGTAAATAGAGGTAATTCATCATCATCTAAAATTCTCTGCAACTTCACATTATCAACAAGAATTCACAGTGAAAATCACAATAACACAACAACTCAACATAATTCAACTTTGACCATAAGCCTACAACTTGATATTTCAACAACGACAATTAACACAACATTGGAATAAGCCTACAAGTTAGTACGTCACAACAACAAAATCACAACAACATGTCAACAATCATTCGACATTGGCCATAGGCCTACAACATAATATTGCCCATAATTATCCATACAATTTTCGATTATACCGGTTAATTACTTATCTAAATAGTTATTTATAATTGTAAACTTATACAAATTGTTATACTATAATATTACATCATCACTATCATTGATACTAATATTATGAACCAGGCATTATCATAAGATCATCATGTCATCATCATACTTCATCACCATAAAACATCATGGCGATTCAACGCGGGAAAGCTAACTATATCCTAACTTGGGTACTAGAATTATCCTTATTATCCGTCATTTTACTCCTTATAAATATAGTTCATTGCATTAGATTTCCAACTCTTCGAACGCATCAAATGGAGTTACGGTTCAAAAGTTATGGAGTTTTCAAGTTTTCAAAAATACTGTCAAACAGTGAACAGTCGATTGCAGTAACATGCAAATCGATTGCACCTTGTTCCAGAGGCCAATAATCACATTTTTAAGCAGTGCAATTGATTGATCTTCTGCTGAAATTGATTGCTTACTGAAACAGAAGCAAAAATCCCAATTTTTAAGCAGTGCAATCGATTGCTCTTCTGCTGCAATAAATTGCACCCATTGAAAAACAGTTTTACGAATTCTGTAAAGTGTAGTACGAAAACCCATTTGTTTCAATTCTAAAGACACAAACTTCATGAAATAATATACAATCAAACATCCAGTTATCATTGCTATCAACATGCATCAACTACCATAAACACACCAACATCAACATAAAATAATTCTCCAACCACATAGTCATCAATTGAATTTCTGCAACTTTATCAGGAAACAAAACATTGTCGTAGCAATAAAACAACAACCTTTCACATAAAATCACACACGATAATTTCATATAACCAACCCCACATATCATTTATTATATACCCAATTATAGAGCAAGAATCTCACCCTTACCTTGGATTGAATGTAGCTCTAAGAAACTTCAATGGAATTTTTGGGAATTTGGCACTAGTAGCAACTTCCTCTTGTTCTTCTTATCCTCTCAAAACCCTATTCCTCTTTCTTTTCTTTTTCTTTTCCTGATAACACTATACTCTCTTTATCCTCTAATTTTCTAATAATAATATAATATTATTCTAGTAGTACAACTAAATCCAATTGGGCCTAAATGTTACACCCCACTCTTACTTCATACAACCATATAATTAAGCCCAACTAATTCTATTCTTATTTATAATAAATTAATACTATAATAGTTCATTGATACCAACATAAGAATTATTATTAATCAACTAATTAATTAATTGATAATAATTCAACAACTTTTACCAATAATTCTTAACACCTCGCAACATCACAAATAATCCAAAATATAATATAATTAAATAATTAATCAAATAAACGGGCGTTACAACTCTCCTTCACTTAGAATATTTTCGTCCTCGAAAATATATTCGATACTACCACTCTTAGTACGAGTTTCGCATCCAACTCATTGATTTCCAAGTCACGTCTGGTAACACTTCGACCACTACTTTCCTGATAACTCAATAACTCAACACGATTCAAATCGATTACTCACATGCTAATTATTCACCACTTCGTGACATAATCAGTACTAGCATCTCAACTACTCTACCATAATCTGACATATCAACATTTAAAGTAGCAACAACTATAACACACTTATACTTGGATATATATATATATATATATATATATATATATATATATATATATATATATATATATATATATATATATATATATATATATATATATATATATATATATATATATATATATATATATATATATATATATATATATATATATATCATTACAATATCCTCTTAACACTCTTTTCAACACCAAAACACATACACAATTTAATCTCCGTATGTCAATTATCAACAAAATATCAACAACTCTACTCATATCGTCGTAACACTCTTATAGTGACATCCACACAACCAACATAATCAACTTTATCACATCATTGAGTATCATTCCTTACTTACGGAAATCAACAATAACATCTCAATAGCGACAACAAAATTATTGCAATATCATCTAACTGTATAACTCAGCAAGCATACCCATAGCTTACCATCAACCAACAATCCACAGCAATCTTCTTATAAGATCTAAAAATTATTTACTAACAATCATAGTACCCTGGCACATCATCCCTATATCAACAATCCACCAAATCAAGCATGTAGAGTCGTGTACTCATAGCAACTGCGCCACATACGCTTCAGCTGTACAGCTCTGATAATCCATTTTAAGTCACCGTCCTCATTAATGTTTTTACCAACTATACAGTTTACAAGTCTCATTCCATTTTCAGACTTTCCTCAACATCCACCATAAAACCATTGTTCAATTGATATTCTCAATCTTTAACTTTGCGACGTTAGCTCACATATAACTTACCACTTTGACTTGTTCAACACGTCTCAACTCTTTCTTAGCCACTCCTCTATTAATTCACACAACTTGGTAAGCAACTATCCTCAGGATATAACATCAATCACTTTACACACCATTAAGGTAAAAAAAAACAAGTCTACACCATCCAACACGGTCTCGTCTACTATCAACAAGAGATTAAGGGTGATCAGTTCCTCAATTTGTCAATAGATAGAAGACAACCATAATGAAGTATAAACCATCGTTCCCGAACTATAATAGTGTTCCTTTAGAACTTGTATTCAAGTCACCTAACACACCATAATCCAATAATTTCTAATGAGGTTTACAAATACTTCCACAATTTCCCTCATTCGATTTTGTCGATGAGACACCAACGCTCAACAACACTTGCACTGTCGCCATCAACATCATACATAACTAACATCTTACAACCGAAACATATCCGAGAAGCAAAGCTTCTACCCTACTTATCTTCAACCCAACTCTTGTATACAACTTGATTATAAAAACAACAAGCACTAATAGTGTTTCACACACTTGTCATGCACTAAGGAACAAACAACATTAGAAAACTTGGTCGGACGGACTGACCTGATCTAATACCACTATTGTAACACCCTATTTCTACCAGGCAAATAATAATAAATCAGAATTCAACATAAATAGGATGCTACATTTTTCAACTTGAAATTAAACTTCGTTTAATCGCATATAAAACAGATACATAACACTTATGTCGGATGAACTGATAACAACCTGATTTATTCTTTAAAGTAAAACAACTTTTTATTGATAAGCAACAGAATATACATATTCAACTTCAATTCACTTAACATCTTTATTCAACTAAAACAACTTCAAGACAAAAGTTACTTCATGTAAACAACTTAAAGATTCAACAACAGAAATAATAATAAATAACTAAACATCAAGCATTCATCCCCCTCCCCCGAGTGCTACGTATCAGAGCAACGATACCGACTCGATACTGACTAGGGTAACAACTATTCTTCTTGATTACCTGCACGCTACCAACATAGCAATCATCTTTATTGAACTATATAATTGAATGTATGATAATTAATATATCAGAACCAGTTCATATAAAAACTTCACAAATTTCAATCATCTTTAATCTCAACAAAACATCAACACGACATAACAAATAATTCACAACCTTTAGATGATACCTGTCACAGTAAGTCAACAACATAAAGCAACAACAAATCTATCTTCACCATGACTCAAGATGCAACATCAAATGCGACTCAATTACAATGCACATGCACGTGATACCATTGGAGTAGAACTCCCAACTTAAAAACATTTTCCAGTAATCTCGAGGAACAAGGCATAAGCCTTCTTCACAAATTATTTTGCCAATACAAGCCTTCACAAAATCCGCCAATACAGGCCTTCATAAAATCCGTTAATACATGCATTCACAAATGCAAATGTATGAATGTACAACACATGTAACAACATCGTTAAACACTTCACGAGGAATATGCCTATATCACTACTTCACTGGCCATAGGCCTACAACGTCATCAACGTAATTAACAACAATTCATCATTCATCACAAGGAATAAGCCTAAATTACCATTGTTACCAGTAAATAGAGGTAATTCATCATCGTCTAAAATTCTCTTCAACTTCACATTATCAACAAGAATTCACAGCGAAAATCACAACAACACAACAACTCAACATAATTCAACTTTGGCCATAAGCCTACAACTTGATATTTCAACAACGACAATTAACACAACGTTGGCATAAGCCTACAACTTAGTACATCACAACAACAATATCACAACAACATGTCAACAACCATTCGGGATATCACAACAATATCACGACAATGGCCATAGGCCTACAACATAATATTGCCCATAATTATTCAGATATGACTATACCGATTAATTACTTATCTAAATGCTTATTTCTAATTACAAACTTCTTCAAATTATTTTACTGTAATACTATATCATCATTATAATTGATACTATTATTATGAACCAAGCATTATCATAAGATCGTCATGTCATCATCATACTTCATCACCACAAAACATCATGGCGATTCAATGCGGGAAAGCTAACTATATCCTAACTTGGGTACTAGAATTATCCTTCATATCCTTCATCTTACTCCTTATAAATATAGTTCATCGCATTAGCTTTCCAAATCTTCGAACGGCGCATCAAACGGAGTTACAGTTCAAAAGTTATAGAGTTTTCAAGTTTTCAAAAATACTATCAAACAGTGAGCTATCGATTGCACTAACATGAAAATCGATTGCACCTTGTTCCAGAGGCCAAAAATCACGTTTTTAAGCAGTGCAATCGATTGCTCTTCTGCTGAAATCGACTTCTTACTGAAACAGAAGCAAAAATCCCAACTTTTAAGCAGTGCAACCGATTGCTCTTCTGGTGCAATAGATTGCACCCATTGAAAAACAGTTTTATGAATTCTGTAAAGTGCAGTACAAAAACCCATTTGTTTCAATTCCAAAGACACAAACTTCATGAAATAATACACAATCAAACATCGAGTTATCATTCCTATCAACATACATCAATTACCATAAATACACCAACATCAACATAAAATAATTCTCCAACCACATAGTCATCAATTGAATTCCTGCAACTTTATCAGGAAACACAACATTGTCGTAGCAACAAAACAACAAACTTTCACATAAAATCACACACGATAATTTCATATAACCAACCCCACATATCATTTATCATATACCCAATTATAGAGCAAGAATTCCACCCTTACCTTGGATTGAATGCAGCTCTAAGACACTTCAATGGAATTTCTGGGAATTTGGCACTAGTAGCAACTTCCTCTTGTTCTTCTTCTCCTCTCAAAACCCTATTCCTCTTTCTCTTCTTTTTATTTTCCTGATAACACTATACTTTCTTTATCCTCTAATTTTCTAATAATAATATAATATTATTCTATTAGTCCAACTAAATCCAATTGGGCCTAAATGTTACACCCCGCTCTTACTTCATACAACCTTATAATTAAGCCCTATTAATTCTATTCTTATTTCTAATAAATTAATACTATAATATTTCATTAATCCTATCATAAGAATTATTATTAATCAACAAATAATTAATTGATATCCAACAACTTTTAACAATAATTCTTAACACCTCGCAACATCACAAATAATCCAAAATATAATTTAATTCAATAATTAATCAAATTAACGGGCGTTACATACATCATTTACAATCCAACATGGAATATGCATACAAGATGCATATGACATTCTCATTTATTTTGAGAGCATCATTACATAATGCATTCATATATCATGACATTGCATAAAACTAACTTTGTTTTCAGGTTAGTTCACAACCAGACGAACATTACTGACAAACTTTTACACAATAGGTTAGAGATCAATTCTCGTAACAGGCCGGGGCGACTATTTACATGACCAGATGAAGCATCCTTACCCGGGCTCCTCCTTAAATATTTCCAGACGCAGCTTCCCACGGGCTCATCCTGAAGCAGCCTTACATGGGTTCCTTCTAAGATATTTCCAGATGAAGCTTCACATGGGCTTATCCCGAAGCAATCTTACACGGGTTCCTTCTAATATTTCAAGATGAAGATTAACACGGGCTCGTCCTTAAGAAGATTTACACGGGTTACTTCTAAAAATTTCCAGATGCAGCTTCACACGGGCTCATCCTGAACCAATCTTACATGGGTTCCTTCTAATATATTTCCATATGCATCTTCACACGGGCTCATCCTAAAGCAATCTTACACGGGTTCCTTCTAATATATTTCCAGATGCAGCTTCACATGAGCTCATCCTGAAGCAATCTTACATGGGTTCCTTCTAATACATTTCCAGATGCAACTTCACATGAGATCATCCTGAAGCAACCTTACCCAGGTTCTTTCTAAAAATTCCAGATGCAGCTTCACACGGGCTCATCCTAAAGAAGCACTACCCAGGCTCTTTCTAAATATATTTCTAGATGCAGTTTAATGCGGGCTCATCCTAAAGCAGCCTTACACAGGTTCTTTCTAATACATTTCTATACGCGGCTTAACACAGACTCATTCTAGTATATCATTCAGATAGAATCAAGCGTAGATTCCTTTTGATATTATTTTGGACAAGGTTAGGCGTAGACTCGTTCTAAAATCTCTTCTATATAAAGTCGGGTGTAGACATCTTCTAGTGCATCATTCAAATGAAATCAAGTGTAGATTCATTCTGATACTCTTTTGGAAAAGTCAGCCGTAGACTCCTTCCAATATCTCTTCTAGATGAAGTCGGGCGTAGGCATCTTCTAGTGCATCATTCAGATGAAATCAAGCGTAGATTCATTCTGATACTCTTTTGGAAAAAGTTAGGTGTAGAGTCCTTCCAATATCTCTTCTAGATGAAGTCATGCATATACATCTTCTAGTGCATCATTCAGATGAAATCAGGCGTAGATTCCTTTTGATATTATTTTGGACAAAGTCGGGCGTAGACTCATTCCAAACGTATCTTCTAGACAAAGTTAGGCGTAGACTCATTCTAGTATATCATTCAGATAAAAGTAGGCGTAGATTTCCTTCTGATATCATTTTGGGAAAAAGTCAGATGTAGACTCCTTCCAATACCTCTTCTAGATGAAGTCGGGCGTAGACATCTTCTAGTGCATCATTCATATGAAGTCAGGTGTAGATTTACTTCTGATACTCTTTTGGAAAATAGTCAGGCGTAGACTCCTTCCAATTAAAGTAGAGCATAGACATCTTCTAGTATAGCATTTAGATGAAATCAAGCATATATTCTTTCTTAAACTCTTTTGGAAAAAGTCGGGCATAAACTCATTCCAAATACATCTTCTAGACAAAGTCGTGCGTAGACTCATTTTGGTACATCATTTAGAAAAAGTCAGGCATTGACTCATTCTGATATTCCTATCAACAATTACTCTGGATGGCATCTATAAGCCCATCTCCGACGACATCCCGTCACTCTCCAAATGGCATCTTTAAGCCCATTTCTAGTATAATCAACCAAAAGTTTTACTTCGTGCACGTGCGAGTGCAAATTTCTGGGCACTTAAGTGTTCAATCCTCTTCCATTTTCAGACCACGAATGGCAAGCATGCCAATCTAACCCTTCAGGTTTAAGTAGATTGAACAGGGGCATCTATTGTACCCCAAAACTTTTCCCTCTCATTTTCAAATCGAATTATTTCAAGAGGTCTCCTCATCTCCCTAGATTTCTCAATTGCTCAAGATTACTCAAGGAATTGATTAAACAAGTCTCCTCATAAGCAATGGATCCACAACTAGGGTTTGGTATTTCTCAAGGAAGATTGGGTTTCCAAGGCTTCAAGTGACTTTCATGGTTCGTTATATGCTTCAAATAATGCTCATACCAAGTTCATTTCTTGCACCACAAGTTTGCTCAATCAATTGCTCAGATGATGGAAAATCAACTATATTGGATAAAAAGTAAACTATGGTCAACACACAGTCTAACCTCAATATTTTTAGTCAAAATAAACATTTTGAAGTGATATTCATTATTTGATCAAGGTTTGATCATGATTCCTCAAGAAAAGCCCTCAAATCATCAAAAGTCAAAAGTTGCCAAATTAGGGTTTCCTTAGGAGAAGTCAACTAAACTTTGACCAAGCATAACTTTTACATGTTTCATCAGCTTTTCCCCAACTAAATCCCATATTGAATTAAATTCAATTCTATACAACTTTATATCTCTAAGCTCAAGTCCAAAAAATGCTTCATTTGAGAGATATGAGTCAATACATTATAGGTCATTTCAAAAGTGAACAAAAAGACACTTTTTATCAAGGAAACTTACATCAAGATGATATCTTCAAATGGAAAATTTTATCAACATAGAGATTGTAGGGGAAATCTTGAGCTTTCCAAAAAGTCTAAGATCACCTTCAAATGATAAAAACCGAGAGAGTTATGATTGGTGCAAGTTGGGCAATTTTGAGAAAAATGCATGAAACTTCATTTGAACAATCTTGAACTTTTGGACTAATGGGCCTAACTTTTGAGGCTTAAACATGTTTATAATATGTTATAGGACCTCTAAGTCCATTTATACATTAATTTTATTTTTTATTTTATTTATTTTGATTTTATTCAAATTAAGTCAAAATAAATCAAATAAAATATGAGTTGATGGACCAAAGGGCGTGTGGGATTCATTTGGATATCTTCTAGAAGGCCCAAGACCTCATAAGAGCTTTCCAAAACCGTGTAAACATGTTAGGAACAATAATCTTCAAGTTTGGAATGTTTTTAAAACAATTTTGGAAAGATTTCAATGTGTTTTCTTTGCAATAAATTGTGACATAATGATACAAGATCATTGCCTTATTTTGACCCATTTTGTTCCTCTATAAATACATGCAACACTCAAGTGAAAACACAAAAGGGGCTGCCATAGAAGCAAGGTTTCAAAATCACAAATTTTCAAAGAAAGGTGCAAACTCGTATCAAAATTTCCAGCCACTCTCAATTAAAACCAAGCCTCAAACTATGTTCCTGAAGCTCCCAGGAATCTCAACAAGTCTAAAAATAAATCTATTCACGTCTAGAATAGCTTACACAAACCCACCAGTTTTGGTGACTTTCTTAAATTCGAATCTTTTAATATATGCATATTTAACTAATTTAGTGTGCACAAATGAGTTCATCATGGTGTTTAGAACAAGTTTGTATAAGAAAATGCAAGCTTTAACATAGGGATGATGAGTTACCATGGCTATGGCACGATCAGATTCTCTCTTTGAAACTCCATTTCCACTAATTTATTTCTTTTTTAAAATTAAAATCAAAACATATAAAAATCAGAATATTACATAAAATCAAAAAAATATAGTCTTTTAGGTTTTCTTAAATTAACTTTTTTTAATTTAATTAGACTTTAGGTATTTTTTTTAATTTATAAAATTAATTAGAATAGTTAGGTTTTTATTAATTATTAACTTAAATTATCTTCTTACAAAAATACACAAAATAATCATTTAACACAAAATTCCAAAAAATATTAAATTAGATTTGTTAGTTTTTTTTCTAAAACCTTTTTCTAACATTTATTTATTTGCTATTTAAATTCTAGAAAACAAGTGTATAGGTCGCACAGTTGATTTTTTAATAGGTTAGTTTATTTTCTCGCGTTTTATAATTATGTAACTGCTCATGGGATGTAATAGCCTAGGTTTATTTTCCCGCACTTTATTTTCTGCACTTATACTGTGTTTGAATGTATGTATATTTAACTGTTAGTAATAGGCTTGTATGGCAAGATTTAAAATCAATCGTTAGATAACCCTAACTCTCAAGACAAACATAACTGAACTGAATCGCTCTTGCACACATGCACCTCTAGAGTAATCTCCATTTGTTGCCTTTGGAAAAATAACGGTCATGTCCCTCAAACGTAGGGATGTTTTAGCAAAGACCCTCGGTTAAAGTCATCATAAGGATCATAGCCACGCGATGTCCCTCGAAGTTTCCTACGAGAAATGATCTTGTCCCTCGATGTTGCATACGAATATATGAGGACAATCCCTTCAAATTTCTAAGGTATCCCTATATGTTTCCTTCAATGACCATAATGACGACCCTACGTTTGTCCCTTCAAATCCAATGGATGGGGCTACCTATCAACTAATGATATGGATAGCACTATCCTTAAAAGGAGAACGAAAAGAATAACGAAATACCTTTCAGTGGGTAAGATACCCTTAATTTCTTCCTCACAAACTAAAACTATTTTCACTCCTCACACTTTCAAAATAACTACTTTCAAGTGCTTTATAAACACTCTTGAGGATTGATACAATGGTTATTATAAAGAAGACTGCCTTACATTGGCATTTTCAAAACATTTCCAAAGCACACACAAAGAAAATTAAAGTGAGCTAAGAAATTAAGAGCCCGTAGATAACTACGGATGAAAAGGGTGCTAACACCTTCCATTTTCATAACTTACCCCCCGAACTCAAAATCTTAAAAGGTATATCCTGTTCTTTTCACCCTTTTCTTATTGGATAAAAGAAAAGTCAGTGGAGACTCTTGCTATCCGCAACATTTAAGATAAAATGTAAAACAAGTGAGTTCTCTCACTGTATTACAGTGGACATTGACTTTGTCTTGACTTGTTGAGAGAATGATGACTGCATCATTCCTTGATCAACGAGGGGTAAACATTGTGGTTTCACGTATCTTCGACCTCTTGATGCATGAAGGATATACATTGTGGTCTCTTCAGAAGTTCATTCCTTTTGAAATTTGAACACTTGGTCAAATTAACTGAAAAACTAACTTTCCCTTGGTTAAATATGAGGGTTTTTTCGTATAAAAAAAGAAACTCCTACTTCAAGGCTCAAAAGGGGTTAACAAGGGATTATCTTTCTTATATCTCTGGTGTTTGGGGATTTGAAATAATGCATGTACACCATTAGAAGGATTTTGTTCAAAAGTATACAACCAGAGATTTTGCATTTTTCAGATCATTATCCTCCCTCCAATTTCTTTCAGGGCAAGAAAATTGTTAGTATTTGGTATTATAATGCAAGGAAAAATAAAATATAATTAAAAATAAATATGAGTGAAACAAATGGATTTCTTCAAGACAAACATATTCATTGTATTATCATTATCATTCAAACGCAAACAAGTGCATACATGCAAACATTGTATTATCAATTAAGAAAGAGTACAAATGAAAAAGAAGAAAATGGAAGAAGCTTTGGTTATCGCTCAAGTCAATCCTCGTATGAAGAAAGAAAAACTGACAAAGGTAGTACTCACGGAAAAGGGTGCCCGAGATTAACATTTACCTAAAAATGGTGGTTTTGTCAGTGGCGTCAAGAATAATGATAATGATCTCCCAAAGAGAAGGATGCAGGTTGTCAATGATATTCCACCGGAGAGGCAGAGGAAGACAACCAGAAGAAGTTATAATTACTATCAGTACCAACATCTGACACAAGTGATCCCTATGGTTAATCCAGTTCTTGCAACTCCTACAATTTTAGTTTATCATCCTCTTCAAAGGACTCGTCAATGATCATATCAGCAAGATATGTAATGCAAGGAAAATGGAAAAGATCGAAACTCTATTGTTTAACATGAAATTCAAAAAGTAAAGTTTAAAAGCAAAGCATAAGGAATAGATACAAGGTACAACGGTTGGTTATACAAAGTGAAGGTATTAGCACCTTATGTATCTATAGTACTCTATAGGAACCATTTATAAAATCTATTTTTTGGTTTAAAATTGTTTTTTTTGTTTAAACGAGTGTGGAGATGGGAAAAGAAGTATATTTTAGGATATTTTGTTTGGGAAGACATAGTCTTATACCTACGCACCAATTAAGGATCAAAACCTCGTAGTTCGTGGTAAAAATAACCAAAGGATTTATTGTGGTTTATTTTAGGAGAAAAAGATATTTCATCGTCTTTTAGGGAGAAAGCTCAAGTAATATCATCACAAGAATGAGAAAATGGATCTTGCATCATCATGAAGGAAATGCTACTAACTTGGATATAAATATCAATAATTTTCCATTTAACATCTTCATGTGGAAATAATCACATTTGCTTCAACAATTACTATGGGGATAAGAGAATCATATCTCAACTACGAAGAGGATTTATATCTAATCTCTTTGAGAAAAGGTTTTAAATTGAAAAAGCCAAGTGGCAAAAATATTTGAGTGAGGTTAAATCACTTTTAGTCATTTGAAATAATTTTAATGATCTTAAGTATATTGAAGCATTTGATTAAAAATAAAGTTTGAAAATGCAATGACACAAAGTCATGGTTTTTACATGAAAGTGGTGAAAGTTTGAAAATGATTTTTAGGGTTAAAAGGTTTATAGATTACATGAGAATACATAGTGTGATCATTCACAAGGGTTTTGTACAAAGAGGAATGCACATGCATATGACTTTGTAAAGTCAACAAAACTATCACTTTTCTTTGGATTTGGGGTACAAGTATAAAATATTAATTACTAACAATAGCAAACACACGCATCACAAGTGTTAAAGGGGAAAACCAACATTCTTAGAAAGTAAAAGTTGTGACAAAAGATAGAATAAAAAATAAGTAAGCAAGCAAGTATGATGTCACTTTGGATTAAAGGAGTTTATGAAGTAAACTTATGAAAACATGGATGAACAATCAAGAAAGATCAAAGCATGGTAAGCATGTGAAGTTTAAAGTCATGGATCATGAATTAGGGTTTTTGAAAATTTTATTATTTAAAAATCAAAAACTCAAGTCCTAAACCTAACTGAAATCAAGTTTTTTCATAGTTCAAAAATGCACAAGGGTCGAGCATAATTAATCACAAGATAAGGGATGATAATCCAAAAAGATTTTAATTGAGAAATCAATAAGAAACCAAAGAAAATGTTTTTTAAAACTACTAAGAAGGACTTGGTTTGAATTAAATAAAAAGTGAAGTAAATAATATTTTTATGGGTTTTTATAATAGTCACAAAATAAAGGTGGTAAATGAGAAGTGTGTAAAAAATAAACTCAAAATGGCTTGCTTTGATTGGTGAAAATTTGAGTCAAAGTTTGTTAAAAAAACAAAAGAAAATTAATGATAAAAATTAGGTTTGGTGGCCAAAATGGCTTGAACTCACACCCTCAGGGTCATTGGCTAAAAGTCTTACCAACTAGGCTACTGCTTGCCTTATGAATATATGGTGTGCGCAGTACAACTTATGCGAATTAAGTTAGAAAATGTGTAAAATAGAAAAAATGAAGAAAAAAAGAAAAAATAAGGGGTTCACACTGGTTCGAACCCTTGCCCTTATGGTAGGAAGAGACTTGAAAACACGTGCTGCTAAAACTGGGGTGGCAATACATCCAGTGTTTAGAATACAAACAATTAAATATGTAATAAAATGAGTTTTGAAAAATGGAAATGGCGCCCATGTCTTCATCTTCTTCCCCGAGCCAACAACAACAATAAACCCCATTGTTAAAATTCAAACTCTTTCATTTCTTAACCAAATTGAAAACTATAAACACAAAACTTGACTAAAATTTAACAAGGAATTCAATGGTGTAATTTTCAAAAGATAATAAAGTACCAACATGAATTCAATCAAAAACAGTTAGTGCCCTAAATATTAAAATTTTCGATTCTAATCACATAAGAAAAATTAGTGAAAGATAGCTGCATGGTTAGTGTTGTACCCCAAAATTTTCCCTCTCACTTATCAAATATTTTCTCACAAAGATCTCTCTTGGTTCAAGACTGCACTAGGGTTGATCAACTCAAGACACCTCCTTAAGCACTATTGACTCAAATTAGGGTTTGAGATTGCACAAGGATAATTGAACTTGCAATGCCTCATATGACTTTCATGGATCATTATGGACCCCCAATATTACTCATGTCAAGTTTCATGCCTTGAATCACATTTTTGCTCAGTCAATTGAGCAGTTGACCTAAAAATCTATTATATTAGGGAAAAAGTCAACCGTGGCCAATTTACAGTCAAACTTCATAATTTTTTATCCACATCAACATTATAAATTCATATGTATCATTTGATCAAATTTGGATCACAATTATTTAAGAAATTTGATCAAATCATCAAAAGGGCAAAATGGTCAAAATTAGGGTTTTGACTAAGAAAGGGCAATTTCTGGATTTTTGACCTAGCAAATGGTTAATTGGTTTGAGGCATGATCTCAAGAGTTAAATTGCATCATTTTGAACTAATGGCATGACTCAAAATATTTCTCAAGATCAATTGATTGGTAGTTGATTTTCAGTCAACTCATCAAAAGTCAATTGTGCACTGAAAAGTCAAACTTTGACTTTTTGGTCAAAATCAAGTGTCAAAGATCACAATTCATCAAAAAATGTCAAAATATGAAACTTATTCATAAAGAAATAAAAATGTCAAGATTTCATTTTGAAAAATCAAAGATTTTAAACTTAGAAATTTTTCTAAGTGTTAAAAACTTCATGTTTTTTCACAACTTTGAGCAAATTTTTCACCATGATGCGAGAAGAAGAAACTTTCAACATGAAAGTTATAGATCTCCATGAGATCTACAAAATTTATTTACACAACATCTTCTAAAAGTTGTTGGATGTCAAGTTATTAATTCATGAAGTCATAGTCTTGAAACTAAACACTTAGTGAAATTTTGCCCTAGTTTAGGCATGATTTTGACCTAACTTCATGGCACTTTTTCATATAGTTCCAATGGGAATTTTCAAAATTGATTCAAAGAAGGGTTGTAGAGCACATTACAAGCTTTCCAAAATGTCCAAGAACTCCTTGAGATCATTCTTGAGCCGGGAGAATCGAAGAGAGGAAGTTAAGGTTTTCAAACTTGAATTACTATGCTGCATAATCTTTGCTTTGCAGGACTCAAACTTGTTTGTCACTCCATAATTAAATGTTTACACAGCTGTTAGAGCTTTGATCCAAGCAATTGAGCTATTATCCAAGTTGCATTTCCATTAATGGCACAAAGTTAACATTTCCATTCTTGTAAAGCAAGCTTTTGGCATAAAGTCCATTCTTGAGCCTCTAACTTGTTCCCTCTGATCACACTCCATCCACAAAGTCAGAAGCAAGTATGTTTAAAGCATAACCACTCTATCTTGGCAAGTACACAAGGCTTTGAAACTTGAATTTCTCAAAAATCACATGTTATGCATAAACTTGTGATTTTGAATTCTGATCAACAAAAAGTCTCCAAACTTGTTGCTTATAAATAGAGTCACTATTTGTGAGCTAGGGGACGAGCTCAAGCACCCTGAAACACTCTCAAACTCCCTCTAGCCAGAAATTGCACAAAAAACTCCATTGATACACAGTTCTGACCTTAAACTTGTATCTCACATTTCCCTCATGCGTTTTCCCTCAAATTCATTCCTAAAGCTTCCTTACATCAAATACAAACCATCCCTGACTTTGTTTCATAACTGTAACTCCATCTTCATCAACCTCCATAACCAAAAACAGAGCTCTGCAAGTTGATCTCTCCAGACCATTTCAGCCACCCATTGCTCAAGCTAATCATTGCATTAGCTTCCTGGAAACTTAAGGAAGCTAACCTGATCATTACAGCACCTTGAATCAAGCCCATTTGCATTTCACAATTTCCAGTTTTGAGGTATTTTTCTTGAACTTCTATCTTCATATTTAGGCATTGTTAGCCTTGCATTTTTGAAAATAAATGTAGAAATCATAGCCCTGAAACTATACATGTCCATAGATTTCATTTATTTTGATTGAGCTATGAGAATTTTGAGTTTGAACTTTTTGAAATATTTTGGTCAGAATTTGGTACTTTCAAAAATTCTCATTCATCTTTGATTTATAGTTCATGATATTTATATGGTTGGATTCGTATGAAAAATGAAGCAACTTTCATGTTTACATTTTTGCAAATGGTTGAGAAATGAGAAGTTGTAGGACTTCTGGCTGGAGGTTGAAGATGAAGTGTATTTAGGGCAAGATTTGTGTTATATATTTATGGTTTTATATAAGTTAATGGATGTATCATCAGCCCAGTGGTTAAAGCGCGCGCCTGTCACTATGAGGTCCTGGGTTCGAGCCCCGGCGTGACCTTTTTCCATTTTTTCCACTTTTTTGACATTTTTGTGTTTTTGCAGTGCCCAGACCATCCTTTGGGCCTGACTTTTTTTCTCACAATACCCCATGTTTCACTTATCAACCTCCCTGACTTATTTTTATTTTATTTTATTTTATTTACTTTTTTATCTTTTATTTATTATTATTATTATTATTATTATTATTATTATTATTATTATTAATACTATTATTATTATTATTATTATTATTATTGTTATTATTATTTTCATTAATCATGAAAAATCCAAAAATATTTTATTTATTATTTACACTTAGTTATTTTATTTTCTTATAAAAAAAATACTAAAAACATTTTCTTTTAACAAATTAATTTCTTTTTTAATAATCAATAATTAAACTTAAGTTTAATTATTATATAATTTACTTGTAAATTAAAATTAACTTGGAATTTAGGTTTCTCTTAATTAATTAATTTTCACATTTTAATTTTATTAATTATAAACCTTTTCATAGAAAAACCCTAAAAATCATTTTTTAACTTAATTTCTTTCTTAATTAGTTTGAGCTTAATTTTGTTTAATTTTCATTAATCATTTTCTTAAATTTGGTCAAGACTAAACCCTTTCATAAAACAACAAAAAAATCATTTTTTTTTACATTTGCATTTTTGCATTTTATCCTTATTTTGTACATTTATTCAAATTTAAAATGGTTGTAATAATTATTTAGATTTAATTTCTTGCAATATTCCCCATTTGTAAATTTGTATACCCCTTCCCCTAAGTATTGTAATAGCGTAGTAATTTTAAATTCCGCAATTTACCGCTTTATATACAAATGCTAGTAATTAGGGTTTTGTATGGAAAGACTAAAACCACCAAATAGTAAATCCTAATCAAAGACAAATCAAGCATGAAAATCAATACACTTGCACACAAGCACCCCTAGGGTAAATCCACTTGGTTGCCTTACAAAAATGGCCATATTACGCATGTGAGGTATATTAGCAAAGACAAGCAAAACACAATATCATAGTCCCTCGATGACGCTATCAAAAGTTGCCTTTCAAAATGATCTTAGTCCCTAAAGAAAAATGCTAAGATACCTTGCAACATGGCTAATTATGGTTATACAATGACCCACACCCGTCCATTTTACATCCAAAGATAGGGTTACTTACCAAATCAATGGTAAGATAACAATATCAAAGGAAAGAGGAAATGAACATGAAAGACTTTTGAGTAGGTAGAATGCTCCTAGTTACTTGCTCAAATTCAAAACCAAGACATCCTTACTATTTTCAAAACAAACACCAACACTTTCAAAAACTTCTTTAAAACTTGAAAAAAATTTCAAAAAGATCAAACACCTTTGTATACATTCTTACGAACCAGAATCATTACAAAGTTTTCCTAAACAATGGCCTCTTTACAAAATACTTTCAAAAACCAAACAAAGCACATTTTCAAACAAAAGCAAGTGATTTAGCAAGTAACTAAGAGCCCATGGAAAACCACGGATAAAAAGGGTGCCAATACCTTCCCTTTTTATAATTTACCCCCCAAACTCAAGAAACAAATCTCAAAGGTATTTCCTGTGCTTTTTCACCTTTCCTTTTGGATAAAAGAAAAGTCGGTGGTGACGCTTGCTAACCGCAACATTTGCAATCAAACGCAAAACACCCAAGTCAGTTCTCCCACCGTATCACAGAACTGGCGACTCTGCTGGGGAGAATTCTTAAAGTGGGGTTACCTTAGGGTTAAATCACATTTACTTGCTTTCATTGCTTAACTTGTATGCTTTATATTATGGTTCTTTGTTTGGGTTTGGATCCTCTACCCGGATTTGGGATACCTTATAGGTAAGTAGCAATACGTTATGGAAATTGCGTGGGGTATACCGACATAGTTTAAGCAATAGCTACGTTAGTGCGACATATTTATGGGTACCGGTAACCCTTGAGTAGTCAAGGAGAATACAGGGCCACTAAGTGATGTTATGAAGCCCTAATGAACTTTTATAACCTTTACTTAACCAACTTGGCCATTAGGACGTTGTGAGATGACCGGCTTTGGTGCAGTCCGAAGTTGGTAGATACTCGATACTACACTCGTTGAGGTTTGTTTTTTGGGATATTTTGGTCGCCATTAAAGAGGCTTGCGCTGAAATAATGCCCAAGGAAACAAATCGGTGATATTGAGCTCCTTAGAACCCGGTTACTATTACTAGGACAGGTTTGAGCCAACTAAACTTCAAGAGGATACTTACCTATGAGACTCAATGCAAGCCTAAACCTAAGGACTTGTACATAACATCATAAACATCATAACATCATACTCTTATTCACTAACCATTTCAAGGATCTTGGGATTTATCTTTGTTCTGTTTTGTAGGACATGGATTCTATTCGCAGGAAAACCATTCAAGTCAATCTTGTAAGGATCCCTCCTCAACTTAAAGAGCTAGCATCAAGAATTTCTGAAAACTCTCCATTTACCGAGAGACATGGTCGCCTATTAAACTTGGTCACCTCCAACACTGATGAAGACATGATGAAGGTTCTCTTCCATTTCTTTGATCTTTACACAGTTGCTTCACATTTCCTGATTATCAACTTGTGCCAACTTTGGAAGAATTCTCCCAACTCTTGAGGATTACCATTCTCAATCAACTACCTTTCAACGGTACGGAAAGAGATCCAAAGCCAAAAGAGATTGCTCAAGCTCTACACTTGCAACCATCTGATATCACAACTAATTGGGAAACAAGGAGTGGTGTCAAAGGTTTCCTAGAAAACTTCTTGTTTGAGAAAGCCCAAAACTATTGGAACTCTTTGGACTTGCAAGCTTTTGAGGAAATTGTGGCTCTCCTCATCTATGGGATGGTTTTGTTTCCAAATCCTGACCAACTCATAGATGTCAACACCGTCAAAATCTTCATGTTTCGTAACCCGGTGCCTACTTTTCTAGGGGACATCCTACATTCTTTTCACACTCGCACTATGAGGAAAAGAGGTATCCTTATGTGTTGTACTCCTCTTTTGGCCAGATGGTTTATTTCGCATCTTCCCTAATCTGTATTGAATAACGATCAAGGTTCAAGGTGGTCACATAGGTTGATGACACTCAAACATTCAGACATTCATTGGTGTTCTCGATCTATAGAGAATGTTAATATTGTCAACCATTATGGAGAATTCCATAATGTCCCTTTACTTGGAATTAGAGGAGGTATCACCTACCACCTCTATTTAGCCTTAAGACAGTTTGGTTACGCCCGAAGGGATGGCCCTCATGAGATGCTTATTCAAGGTTTGGTATTTGACTATGAGAACGATGATCAAGGTCATCGCCAAAGATTTACCCGAGCTTGGAGGATGTTGAAAAAGGTAGATAGCAAGACATTGGGGCATAAGAATTCCATCCCTCTTGAGCCTTACCTCAAATAGGTACGAGCTCGTGCTCAAAGTCTTATAATTTCTTACCCCTCCATTCTCCCAGTAATCATAGAGCCTGTTGTAGAAGGAGATGTTCCATACACTATCCTGCATCCTGACATGCCCACCTCTCTGGAAGACTTACAAAGGGATTGGATACAACTTAAGGGGGGAGCGATACACTTTTGAGGCCCAATTATATGCCAGCGAGAAGAAGGTTTTGGAACCCACTAAGCAACTTCATGAGAAGTGGAACCTAAACACCTACATCGCACCAAAGAGGATGCGTGCAACTTTTTTATCATAGAGTTTTTATATTTTCTTTGTAAGCCAAAAAGACACCTGATGTACTCAAGCTTTGATTTATTAATATAACGTGTGTTCCTTTTTAGTCTAAAGCAAATTTAAATCTCTAATTTCCTTGAAATCATTGCATATGCATCTATCATTCATCATAACATAAGAAGGTTTCTTACAACAAGTCTCCTCATCTTTCTACTATTTATTTCAGTAAGATGGATCTCGAGCAGACAGTAAAAGACCTCCAGGCGCAGAATGCTCAGTTTCAACAGATGTTCTTGACTCTAGCCAAAGGACAAGAAGATTTGAAAACCATGTTGGTTTAAGAAAAGAAGAAGAAAGCCAAGAAAGTGACCGGAGTTCTGAATATGGGAAGAAGGTTCCAAGGACAAGCCAGACGGACCCTAGACTTTGCAACGTCATCTGGTGAAAAGGATAATCAAGAAGTGAAAGGCAAGGAAGAAGTTGTCCATCTAGAATCTGAAGAAGAAGAAGAAGAAGAAGAAGACTATTATGAAGAGCAGTATCCCCCGATCGACGAAAAATACAAACATCTGGAAGAACGTCTAAGCGCAATGGAGATTCAGAAAGTGCTCGGGCTGGACTTTGAAGAGTTGGGATTGGTATCTGGGATTGTAATTCCACCAAAATTCAAGGCACCAATATTTTCTAAGTACGACGCAGTTTTGTGTCCCAAGATGCATCTTCGATCTTATGTGAGGAAGATACAGCCTCACACTGCTGACAGAGATTTGTGGGTCCACTTCTTTCAAGACAGTCTATCCGGGACTCAGCTAGATTAGTTCTATCAATTGGAAAGGGTTCATAATTGGAAAGACCATGCCACTTCTTTTTATAAACAGTATTAGTACAACGCAGATCTTGCTCCCACGCGTACTCAACTCCAGAGTATGGTCATGGTTTCAAGTGAAGGTTTCAAAGACTACGCACGGAAATTGAGGGACTTAGCAGGAAGAGTCCAGCCTCCCCTTTCTGAGAGTGAGCTAGTAGACATTTTTCTGGATACTCTGTTCGTTCCTTTCTTTAATCACTTAATTGGAAGCTCCTCAACAGGCTTTACTTAATTAATCTTGACCGGAGAAAGAGTGGAAGCTGGGATTAAGAGTGGGAAGATCCAAAAAGACACATCCTCTGATGCTGTAAGAAAACCATTTATTGGGAAGAAAGAAGTTGTTTCTATGTATCCTCAAAGGAATCAAGAAAGAACTAAATGTCGTCCAATGGTGGGGGATGTCATGATCCCAAAGCCTGCACCTACTCAACAAAGAAGAAATTAACCTAGAACAGAAAGACCAGTAAGACAATTCACCCGGATTAATATGACACTATCTCAAGCCCTGCCACATTTATTGAGATCTAATCTGGTAACTTTGAAAGAAGCTCCAAAGAATCCTAACACAACATCTCATCATTACTATCCTAATGCTCATTTTGCATACCATTCAAAAAGTCCAGGCCATGATACTAACAATTGTTGGGCTTTGGAAAAAAAAGGTGTAAGACCTTCTTGAAGAAAAAGAAATTGAATTCGATGCTCCTGAGATCCCAAATGTTATCACCGTTCCTATGCCCAAGCATGGTCGTGATGTTAACATTGTTGGAGATGATATGTTTGTTACTGTTGTTGATGAACTTGTTACTCCTCTCCTAACTATCAAGAGAAATCTATTAAGGGCCGGTTTATTTCCGGGTTGTGACGAAAGCTGCCACCTCTGTTTATCTCTACCAACTGGCTGTCATTTATTGAAAGCAGGTGTTCAACGCCTTATGGATGACAAAGAGATTTTGTTTGAAAAGACTCCCGTTCCAACCATTTCCTACAATGATGTTTCAATAGTAACCATTTCCGCTAAATGTTCCAGGGTCTCCACCAAAAGACCTGTTAGGATTACATCAATTCCCAAAGTGGCTCTATTGATAATTAATATGCCTGGACCAATCCCATACTCATCAGATAAAACTGTCCCATGGAATTATGGGGGCGACGTCTACTATCTCAGCGTCAAGCAGGATTGGCCGGCTGTTGAAGACTTAATTTCTGAGAAGGCTGACCCCGACATCAGCTATATTGCGGGAACCAGCAAGATAATTCGAAGTGGTAGAGTATTCTCTCCTGAGATTTCCCCTTTGAAGACTATTATCGATCATGCGATCATCCCTGTTCCAATTCCTATTGACACTACTACTACTACAATCCCTATGGTTACCCCTACTGATACTCCTACCACCGAGTTGACCGAGACTCGGGGCAAAGGCATTCTGGTTGAGCCTATCCGAATGAAGGCTCAATCACTATCTATCCCTGAGGCCTCCCAAAAGGAGATGAAAGAAATTCTGAAAATTATAAAGAGAAGCGACTACAACGTAGTCGAACAACTAGGGAAGACTCCGTTAAAGATTTTCATGCTAGCTTTATTGTTGTGCTCTGAGGCTCATGCGAAGGCCTTGGTGAAATTTCTTAAAACTACCCATGTACCACAAGAAACCTCGGCTGATCAGTTCCAAGACTGTGTGGCCAGCTTGACCGCTGACAATGGTTTAGGCTTTTCTGATGTTGACCTGACACCTAGGGGGGAAGCATAACGAGGCATTGCATGTCTCTATAGAATGAAGGGGCACAACTTTGGCCCATGTCTTGGTTGATACCGGTTCATCTTTGAATGTGCTGCCTAAGAAGGCTCTTGATAGACTTGACTGTGAAGGATTGGCCTTAAAACCCAGCAATATAGTGGTAAGGGCCTTCGAAGGTTCAAAGAGAATGGTGCATGGGGAGGTGGAAATCCCCATAAAAGTTGGAACCCAAACCTTTGATTCAACTTTTTATGTAATGGACGTTCGCCCTTGCTATTCTTGCTTATTGGTCCGACCATGGATTCACAACGCTGGTGTCGTTACCTCTACATTACATCACATTCTGAAATATCCAACCGAGGGGAAAATCATTACTGTCCATGAAGAAGAGGAATATATGGTCAGTCAATTAAAATCTTTCAGATACGTAGAATTGGATGGTGAATTCATTGAAACTCCATTTCAGCACTTCTAGGAAGTCCCATAAACCGTGGTAGTAACCAAGATTGTTTCCCAAGCCCCGAAGATTACAAGACCTCCACTAAAGATGTCGTCTTTGAAGGATTCCACGGCAGTGATCGAAGAAGGTGGGTGTACTATTTGGGGCCAACTCCCGGATATCCCATACAAATCTGACAAATTTGGTTTGGGTTTCACTTCAGGATCCCAGAAAGCTAGGCATCATGCTCGTGCCGAGGGACCACCCTTGAAGATAGCAACCACGAAATCAACGCAGTAGAGGATGATGAGGATAACTTTGATCTGGAGGAATGGATTTTCCCAACTGTCAATGGAGGACTCAGCAACTGGGAAGGTAAATATTTTCTCCCAATTACTTTTATCCAATAGTAATTGTCTTTAATATTTTGTCGGACCTGTAATAATTAAACAATTCAGACTTTTTAAACCTTATGTCTTACCCGAGGCACAACGGTCCATTTGTAAGGGTTGTGACCTCATTTTCATATATCATCAATGAATCATGGACGTTTTTGCATACAAACTTTGTGCTCTTTGTCTTTCTTTTTACATTTTTATTTCTTTCAAAGATAGCTATACTCTTACACACACTCACATTCAAAATGAAGATCTACATCCATTCGGGATCCCATGGGTAACAATTCTGCTATGGCTTTCTGTGACTTTGAAAATATAATCTACCAAGCCGAAGACGAAGGGGAGGAAGATTGTGAAGTACCAGGGGAACTTTCCAGGTTATTACAACAGGAAGAGAGGACCATACAACCCCACGAAGAACCAGTGGACACATTTAACCTAGGTACTGAAGAGGATAAGAAAGAAGTCGAGGTGGGTGCCAATCTAGAACCCAGTGTCAAGAAGCGTCTGATTCATTTGCTACATGATTATGTTGAGGTCTTTTCCTTGTCGTATGAAGACATGCCAGGACTTGATGGTGATATCATGGTACATCATCTACTAACAAAAGAAGACTGCCCTCCGATAAAACAAAAGGTTCGTCGGATGTGACCCGACATGTCAGAAAAGATTAAGGCTGAAGTCATGAAATAATTCAACACCGGATTCTTGGTCGTCACCTCCTATCCGCAATGGGTCACCAATGTTGTTCCCGTGCCTAAAAAGGACGACAAAGTACGAATGTGCATGGACTACAGAGATTTTAATAGGGCAATCCCTAAGGATGATTTCCCACTTCCCCATATTGATATTCTGGTTGACAATACAACACAGCATAAGGTGATTTCCTTCATGGATGGTTTCTCAGATTACAATCAAATCAAAATGGCGCCTGAGGACATGGAGAAAACAACCTTCGTCATATTCTGGGGCAAATTCTTTTACAAGGTTATTCCATTCGGGTTGAAGAATGTTGGGGCAACCTATCAGCGTGCCATGGTAGCTCTATTTCACGATATGATACATCACGAAATAGAGGTCTACATGGACGACATGATAGTCAGATCTCAAATTGAAGAGGAACATCTTGACCATTTACAGAAACTGTTTGAGAGACTAAAGAAATATAAGCTGAGGTTGAACCCGAATAAATGCACATTTTGGGTGAGGTCTGGTAAACTCATAGGCTTTGTCGTCAGCGGTAAAGGTATCAAATTAGGTCCTGCCAAAGTAAAAGCTATACAAGAAATGCATGCTCCTCATACTGAGAAGGAAGTCAGAGAATTCTTGGGACGGCTAAACTACATTGCCAAATTCATTTTTCACTTAACAGCTACTTGTGAACCAATCTTCAAATTACTGAAGAAAGATCAAGTAGTCAAATGGAATGATGAATGCCAAACTACCTTCGATAAGATCAAAGAATACCTGTAAGAGCCTCCTATTTTGATGCCACCAGTCGAAGGAAGACCCTTGATCATGTATCTAACTGTTTTGGAAAATTCAATGGGGCGTGTGCTGGGGCAGCATAATGAGTCTGGCCGAAAAGAGCATGTTATTCATTACCTGAGCAAAAAGTTTACCGACTGTGAAACAAGATATTCACTGCTCGAGAAAACTTGTTGCGCTCTGGCATGGGCTGCTCGCCAGCTAAGACAGTATATGCTGACCCATACCACCTTATTGATATCCAAGATGGATCCAATAAAATACATATTCGAGAAGCCTGCCCTCTCTGGGAGCATAGCAAGATGGCAGATGATCCTGACGGAATATGACATTCCATATACTACCCAAAAAGCAATAAAGGGCAGTGTACTAGCCGATCACCTTGCTCATCAAGCTGTGGATGACTACCAGTCCATAAGGTTTGAATTCCCAAATAAAGACATCATGATGGTAAACAATTGTGAAGAACTCAGACCATATGACGAACCTGAACAAGGATCCCGATGGACCCTGGTTTTTGATGGGGCGTCTAACGTAATCGGCAATGGCATTGGTGTTGTACTCATATCCCCTGAAGGATGTCACACTCCCTTCATCGTAAGACTCTGCTTCAACTGTACAAATAACATGGCAGAATACAAAGCGTGTATTATTGGCCTCAAAGCTGCCATAGAGTTGGGGATTAAGTCCTTAAGTGTATTCGGAGATTCATCCTTGGTCATCAGTCAGATCAAAGGAGAATGGGACACTAAACACCCTAACCTCATCCCCTACAAAGAACATGTGATGACATTAATCCCACATTTTGAAAAGATTACATTCGAGCATTTGCCGTGAGAAGAAAATCAACTAGCAGATGCGCTAGCCACAATGTCATCCATGTTTAAACTCAAATGGGATAACGAGGCTCCCCAGATCACCATTGAATGAATGGATGAACCAACTCACTGTCATGAGATCAATACTGAAGAAGTAGTGGACTGGCCTTGGTTCCACGAAGTCAAGAGGTATCTCGAGGTTCAAGAATATCCAGAAGGAGCTTCAGTTAATGATAAGAAGTTCTTAAGGAGATTCCCTGCTATGTTCTTCTTTAGTAATGGCATTCTCTACAAACACAACCATGACTCTATTTTTCTCTGTTGCGTAGACAAGGTTGAGGCAGAAAAGATCATGGCTGATCTACATGAAGGCACTTTTGGCAGCCATTCCAGTGGGCATACGATGGCAAAGAAGATCATACGATCATGTTTTTACTTCTCTACCATGGAAGCAGATTGCTATCAACACTCTCGAACCTGCCACAAGTTTCAGATCTATGCTGACAAGGTGCACGTGCCTCTGGTTCCTTTGAATGTCTTGACGACTCCTTGTCCCTTTTCTATGTGGGGCATCGACATTATTGGGGAAATCAAACCTAGAGCCTCTAATGGACACCGCTTCATCTTGTTGGCCATTGAATATTTCACAAAGTGGGTTGAGGCAACATCTTTCGCTTCCGTTACCAAGAATGTTGTCGCCCGGTTCATCAAACAGAATCTCATCTGTCGGTACAGTATCCTGGAGAGGATCATCATAGACAATGGTATGAATCTCAAAAACACTATGATCAACGCACTGTGTGTGCAATTCAAGATCCAACACAATAATTCTTCTCCTTATCGGCCAAGGATGAATGGTGATGTCGAAGCCGCAAATAAGAACATCAAAAAGATCATACAAAAAATGACAGTCACATACAAAGACTGGCATGAGATGCTACCATTCTCTCTCCACGGTTACCGTACCACGGCGCGCACATCAACCAGGGTAACACCTTACCCTCTCGTATATGGAATGGATATTGTCTTGCCTATTGAAGTCCAGATCCCCTCTCTGAGAACTATGAAGGATGCATGGCTGAATGAAGAAGATTGGATCCAAACTCGTCTTGATCAACGGAACTTAATTGACTAGAAAAGGCTTACTACTGTCTGTCATGGTCAAATGTATCAAAAACGGATGATCAAGGCTTTCAACAAAAAGGTCAGATGCCAAGTGTATCAAGTCGGGGATCTGGTGATCAAGCGCATCATACTGCCGCAGGGTGATCCCAGGGGAAAATGGACTCCTACATATGAAGTACGCTTTGTGATCAAAAGCATATTCTCTGGTGGAGTAATGATCTTAACCACTATGGATGGCGACGACCTACCACACCCTGTGAACGCGAACATAGTCAAAAGATACTACGCATAAGTGACCCGCTAGGTCGACACACCTAGGAAAAACAAGGGCATCCCGGCAAACCAAAAAAAAAGGTTCGGGAAAAAATTAGGGATAAAACAAAAAAATTTGTACACCCGGCAAGTCGAAAACCCAAAAGGGCGACTTGGGAAAAAAGGGTATCCCGGTGGACTGAAAACCCGAAAAGGCGGTCCAGGAAAAATTTAGGTAATTAAAAGTGTATGACTATGTCCCGTTGGATCACCTAGCAGACAACCTTTGGCTTCAATTGACAAACTCAGCGGTTCTGATTAATCCAATCAACTTCGGACAAGGCAGCAAATGGATAATACGCTCAGAGACACGAATGCTATAGCAGAATGGGAACCCCATGGAATTATTGCACATAGCTATCTTTTCTTTGTATCAAATTTCCTTTTTTTTTACGACGACATTTTCTTACTAGAATGATCGTCTCATTGTACAAAAATACTTATTCAAAATTAATACAAAAATATTCCTTTGAAAGTGCAAAACTATCTATTTTTCTTTATTTCTTTTTTTCTCTTTACAAAAACGTCCAATGATTTATTTTTAAACATATGCATTTGAACTTAACTACTGTTTACAAATGAACAAAAATAGAAAGACAATCACTAATGGCTTTAAGAAATAGGATAATATCTTTAGACTATAAAATCCCCCACAGTGTGCAGCTTAATGATGTCAAGCTCTCTTACATCCCCGGCGGAACAAAACTTCCAGTTATCACTCCCTAGTAAAAGTAGACTAATTTCTCAGGATTTCACAAGAAATACATGGCGTTTTCTTACAAAAAAGTTTATTTCTCTAACAAATAGAAGCTCATCAACTCATCAACACTTCAAAACATGAAGACTTACACTCCACATCCCCAATAGCAGTCAAGGATTTATTTTCCCTAATCCAACAATGTTACAGCAACATAGCTTACATGCCCATACATTGCATCCATACGTCATAACATTGACAACACGAATGCATACCACATAATCTCATTCATTTTTTTGAGAACATCATTGTACAATGAATTTCATACGTCAGCAGATGGTTATCATCAACAATTTGCAAAAGGTCAGATACCTGAAACAAGCTGGGACAATTATCTACACGACCAATTGAAGCAATCCTGCATGGGTTTCTTCTCATTTCAACTTTCAGATACAGTTCAGATACGCTCCAGACACGGACGCCATTCTGATACTCGTTCAGATTCAGCTTTCAGATACGCTCCAGACATGAACGTCATTCTGATACTCATTTAGATTCAACTTTCAGATACAGTTCAGATACGCTCCAGATACGGATGCCATCCTGATACTCATTCAGATTCAACTTTCATATTCGGTTTAGATACGCTCCAGATACGGATGCCATCCTAATACTCATTCAGATTCACCTTCAGATACAGTTCAGATACGCTCCAGACACTGATGCCATTCTAATACTCATTCAGATTCAGCTTTCAGATACAATTCAGATACGCCCTAGACACGGACGCCATTCTGATACTCATTCAAATTCAACTTTCAGAAATGAGCCAGATACAGTCCATTTATGGATATTATTCTGATGCTTAACCCAACACATCCACTATTGCACTGTAAATCAACCAGAGATTTATTCTGACACTTCTTCTATTCCTACCCGCAATAATTTTGGATGACATCTACAAGCCCATCTCCAACAACTTCTCATCTCCTCTCCAAATGGCATCTTTAAGCCCATTCCCTATACCATCAACCAACACATCCTCGAGTGCAAATTTCTGGGTACTCTAGTGTCCAATCATCTTCCACCTTCAAGTCACGAGTTGCAAATCCGCCAATCTAACTCTTCAGGTTTAAGAAGATTGAACAAGGGCAGCTATTGTACCCTAAAATTTTCCCTCTCACTTATCAAATATTTTCTCACAAAGATCTCTCTTAGTTCAAGACTGCACTAGGGTTAATCAACTCAAGACACCTCCTTAAGCATTGTTGACTCAAACTAGGGATTGAGATTCCACACGGAAAATTGAACTTGCAAAGACTCATATGACTTTCATGGATAATTATGGACCCCCAAGATTACTCATGTCAAGTTTCAAGCCTTGAATCACATTTTTGCTCAGTCAATTGAGCAGTTGACCTACAAATCAACTATATTGGGGAAAAAGTCAATTGTGGCCAATTTACAGTCAAACTTCATAATTTTTTATCCACATCAACATTATAAATTTATATGTATCATTTGATCAAATTTGGACCACAATTCTTCAAGAAATTTGATCAAATCATCAAAAGGGCAAAATGGTCAAAATTAGGGTTTTGATTGAGAAAGGGCAATTTCTGGATTTTTGACCTAGCAAATGATTAATTAGTTTGAGGCCTGATCTCAAGAGTTCAATTGCATCATTTTTACCTAATGGAATGACTCAAAATATTTCTCAAGATCAATTGGATTGATAGTTGATTTTCAGTCAACTGATCAAAAGTCAACTATGCACTTAAAAGTCAAACATTGACTTTTTGGTCAAAATCAAGTATCAAAGATCACAATTCATCAAAACATGTCAAAATATGAAACTTATTCATCAAGAAATCAAAAAGTCAAGATTTCATTTTGAAAAGTCAAAGTTTTCAAACTTAGAAATTTTTCTAAGTGTTGAAAACTTCATGTTTTTTCACAACTTTGAGCAAATGTTTCACCATGATGCAAGATGATTAAGAAGAAACTTTCAACATGAAAGTTGTAGATCTCCATGATATCTAAAACATTTCTTTACACAACTTCTTCTAAAAATGCTTGGATCTTAAGTTATTAATTCATGAAGTCATAGTCTTGAAACTAAACACAATGAAATTTTGCCCTAGTTTAGGCAGGATTTTGACCTAACTTCATGGAACTTTTTCATATAGTTACAAGGGGAATTTTCAAAATTGATTCAAAGAAGGGTTGTAGAGCACATTAAAAGCTTTCTAAAATGTCAAAGAACTCCTTGAGATCATTCTTGAGCAAGGAGAATCAAAGAGAGGAATTTAGGGTTTTCAAACTTAAATTACAAGTCATTTTTTATGAACACATGAACCAAATCCATACTAGGCTGCATAATCTTTGCTTTTCAGGCCTAAAACTTGTTTGTAACTCCATAATTAAATGTTTACACAGCTGATAGAGCTTTGATCCAAGCAATTGAGCTATTATCCAAGTTGAATTTCCATTAATGGCACAAAGTTAACATTGCCATTCTTGTAAAGCAAGCTTTTTGCATAAATTCCATTCTTGAGCCTATAACTTGTTCCCTCTGATCACACAACACCCACAAAGTCATAAGCAATTATGTTTAAAGCATAACCACTCTATCTTAGCAAATACACAAGGCTTTGAAACTTGAATTTCTCAAAAATCACATGTTATGCATAAGCTTGTGATTTTGAATTCCGATCAACAACAAGTCTCCAAACTTGTTTCTTATAAATATAGTCACTATTTGTGAGCTAGTGGACGAGCTCAAGCACCCTGAAACACTCCCAAACTCCCTCTAGCAAAATAATTGCATAAAAAACTCCATTGATACACAGTTCTGACCTTAAACTTGTATCTCTCATTTCCCTCGTGCGTTTTCTCTCAAATTCATTCATAAAGATTCCTTACATAAAATACAAACCATCCCTGACCCTGTTTCATAACTGTAACTCCATCTTCATCAACCTCCATAACCAAAAATAGAGCTCTGCAAGTTGACTTCTCTAGACTATTTCAGCCACCCAATGCTCAAGCTAATCATTGCATTAGCTTCCTGGAAACTTGAGGAAGCTAACCTGATCATTACAACACCTTGAATCAAGCCCATTTGCATTTCACGATTTCCAGTTTTGAGGTATTTTTCTTGAACTTCTATCTTCATATTTAGGCATTGTTAGGCTTGCATTTGCAAAGATAAAATGTAGACATCATTTCCTTAAAACTATACATGTCCATAAATTTCATTTATTTTGATTGAGCTAGGAGAATTTTGAGTTTGAATTTTTTGAAATATTTAGGTCAGAATTTGGTACTTTCAAAAATTCTCATTCATCTTTGATTTATAGTCCATGATATTTATATGGTTGGATTCGTATGAAAAAAATGGAGCAACTTTCATGTTTACATTTTTGCAAATGGTTGAGAAATGAGCAAGTTGCAGGACTTCTGGATGGAGGTTGAAGATGAAGTGTATTTAGGGAAATATTTGTGTTATATATTTGTGGTTTTACATAAGTTAATGGATGTATCATCACCCCAGTGGTTAAAGCGCGCACTTGTCACTATGAGGTCCTGGGTTCACGCTCCAGCGTGACCTTTTTCCATTTTTCCACTTTTTTTGACATTTTTGTGTTTTTGCAGCGCCTGGGCCATCCTTTGGACCTGACTTTTTTTTCTCACAATACCCCTTGTTTCACTTATCAACCTCCCTGACTTATTTTTATTTTATTTTATTTTATTTACTTTTTTATCTTTTATTTATTATTATTATTATTATTAATACTATTATTATTATTATTATTATTATTATTATTATTATTATTATTATTATTATTATTTTCATTAATCATGAAATTTTCAAAAATATTTTATTTATTACTTACACTTCTTTATTTTATTTTCTTATAAAACAAAAATACTAAAAGCACTTTCTTTTAACAAATTAATTTCTTTTTTAATAATCAATATTTAAACTTAAGTTTAATTATTATATTATTTACTTGTAAATTAAAATTAACTTAGAATTTAGGTTTCTCTTAATTAATTAATTTTCTTTTTTTTTATTAATTAAAAACCTTTTCATAGAAAAACCCTAAAAATCATTTTTTAACTTAATTTCTTTCTTAATTAGTTTAAACTTAATTTTGTTTAATTTTCATTAATCATTTTCTTTAATTTGGTCAAGACTAAACCCTTTCATAAAACAACAAAAAAATCATTTTTTTTACATTTGCATTTTTACATTTTATCCTTATTTTGTACATTTATTCAAATTCGATATGGTTGTAATAATTATTTAGATTTAATTTCTTGCAATATTCCCCATTTGTAAATTTGTATACCCCCATCTCCTAAGTATTGTAATAGCGTAGTAATTTTAAATTCCGCAATTTATCGCTTTATATACAAATGCTAGTAATTAGGGTTTTGTATGGAAAGACTAAAACCAACAAATAGCAAATCCTAATCAAAGACAAATCAAGCATGAAAATCAATACACTTGCGCACAAGCACCCCTAGGGTAAATCCACTTGGTTGCCTTACAAAAATAGCCATATTACGCATGTGAGGTATCTTAGCAAAGACAAGCAAAACACAAGATCATAGTCCCTCGATGACGCTATCAAAAGTTACCTTTCAAAATGATCTTAGTCCCTAAAGAAAAATGATAAGATACCTTGCAACATTGCTAAATATGGTTATACGATGACCCACGCCCGTCCATTTTACATCCAAAGATAGGGTTACTTACCAAATCAATGGTAAGATAACAATATCAAAGGAAAGAGGAAATGAACATGAAATACTTTTGAGTAGGTAGAATGCTCCTAGTTACTTGCTCAAATTCAAAACCAAGACATCCTTACTATTTTCAAAATAAACACCAACACTTTCAAAAACATCTTTAAAACTTGAAAACATTTTAAAAAAGATCAAACACCTTTGTATACATTCTTACGAACGAGAATCATTACAAAGTTTGCGTAAACAATGGCCTCTTTACAAAATACATTCAAAAACCGCACAAAGCACATTTTCAAACAAAAGCAAGTGATCTAGCAAGTAACTAAGAGCCCATGGAAAACTATGGATAAAAATGGTGCTAATACCTTCCCTTTTTATAATCTACCCCCCGAACTCAAGAAAAAAATCTCAAAGGTATTTCCTGTGCTTTTTCATCTTTCCTTTTGGATAAAAGAAAAGTCGATGGCGACTCTTGCTAACCGCAACATTTGCGATCAAACGCAGAACACTTAAGTTAGTTCTCCCACTATATCATAGTTAGCTTCAGGACAATCATATCTATATTTTTCCTTCAGAATGTATGAACTAATGATGCGTGTGTAAGGATTTCAATGTTTGAGAAACCTTACCAATTGGAAAAAATTCTAGTGCCCCTTCTACGACTTCTAGATGAGATATGATGATACTAAGACCTTATTGGGACCTTGGTGAAGCTAAAGGAATGCCCAGCTTATTTGGAAACCTTTTGAATCTCCCTACCCGATTCAAGTTGCAAATCGCCAAAGTAAAAAAGAAGGATGATGGGAGTGTTATAGTCGTACAAAGATGTAAGAACAAGAAGTCTTTCCTACATTTAGCCTCGAGATTTTGATGATAACTTCACATGTTATCTTAGAGAACAATTGTATACAATAATGCTTTCATCTAGTGTGTAGATGCTTCTATAATGTTCCGACTCTGGTACAAGGTGTGTGACGTCATCAGGTTCTGAACATACACTCTGGAAGAAAACATGTGGTTCATGTTTCGATAAAGTCAAGGTTCTTAAACGATCTTTTGCAACGTGTCTTAGGAAAGTTAGTACAAGAAGTTCTGATTGTGGTTTTGTGGTTTAGATTTGGAGGCTTTCTAAAGCTTTACTTTTATGGTACAATTTATGAAGATTATGAAGAACAAGGTTCTGTTGAACAAGTTTTGATGATATGAAGAAAAGGAAGTTCTTATAAGCAAGTGTTGAAGAATATGAAGAACAAGGTTCTATGTGACAAGTTAGGAAAACTCCAAGACTTAGGTTCTAAGGCTCATAAGAAAGATTCTTCTACAACAAGCTTCAACGTTCAACATTCAAATATATGAAGCCTCTGAAGATAAGAAGAAAGTTCAAATGGTTAATATGTAATGTTCTGCAAAAGGTACATAAAGTGTCTATGACCTCTACCCACAAAATGCAAAAAGGAAAAATAACGATTAGATGTACAAGCTATATAAATAGGGCACGAGGGTTGGGTTGAGTTCGTCTGGCCTTGACGAATTCGACCATATGCGTGAGAAGGTTCAATTTTTCCTGTACTGGAAACCCCCAAATTGAAAGCTTTGAAAACCTAGAATTCGTCCATGGTAATTTTTGTTTCAGGGCTCCTTAATGCAATTCACCTATGCCATTAGCTTCAGAGAGGTTCTAGCAATCCAATACACACAAAAAATCTCATTAATAATGCATGAATATTGAATTACAATTATGAAAGAATAACCAAACCGTGTGACTTGTTCTTGCGTGTTCTTGGAGTGTTAAAGCTTGTTTTTTATTGCAATGCGTTCCTGAATGTCCCAGCAAGGTATTGGAATCAAGAAAGGGCTTTGAATTGGCCTGGACGGTTGAATTCAGTTTTCAAATTTTTCTTGAAGTTTTGGAATTTGCTTATGGCTTTTGACAACAGCTTGCACGTGTGAGGCATTAGGTTTAGGTTCTGTATATGTAGTAGAATGGAATTAGGGTTCAATCTTTGTCCAAGAATCCATGAAATAATGTTTTTAATATTTGATTTCAATCAAATCTTTTTGCCCATTTTTTATTGACAAAACTTGCTAAAATTGGATATTTTGGTCCCCTTGATGTGTACACGAGATCTTCAGCTTGTCTTGAGTTCATTTGCATCACAAAAAGATTTGAAAACCATATCTTTTGAATTTTCCTACAATTAAATGAATTAAATGAATTAATATTAATAAAAATTCAATTAATTAATTGAAAATAAGAAAATAAATCAATTTAAGTTCAATGGGTCGTGCATAGGCCTTGGACAAAGTTTCAAGAAAGAATTTGAGGCCCATTAGCAAAAATGAAGTGTTTTGGGCAAAGTGACTTTTGCAAATTCCCAAAAATTTCCCAACTTCTCCAATGCATATCTTTCTCAATTTTGATCCTATGAATATGTTCTTGGACATTTTGGAAAGGTATTGAAGTTCTCTAACCAATTCCTTTAGTCCCATGTCATTTGGATTTACCAATCTCAAGTTATGGTGTTTGACTTAAAGTGCCTTTTTGTTGACTTTTGAAATTGACCTATAATGTAGAAATTGATAACTTTTTGTGAGAGCATTTCTTGGATTTGGAGTGTGAAGATTAGTTGTAGTAAATGTCATCCCCTTCAAAATGAGCATTGGATGGGATTTTTCTGATGAACCATGAAAAAGTTATGCCTTGGTCAAGTTACAGTTGACTTTTCTGCTGTCCAAAAATAGTAACCTTTGGCATCTTGATGATTTTTGAGCTATCCTTGTGGAATCATGATCAAGATTTGATCAAATGATGATTTTGGCTTCAAAATAAGATGTTGACCAAAAATTTTGACTTTTGACTGCCAAATGACCATTTTGCCCCTGCAGTTGATTGTGGAGCAACTAGGGCTTTTGACTGTGCAATTGGACCCTGTGAGTCATGAGACTTGACATGTAGATGCTTGGAAATGTATATAGGCATATGGGACTTGATTGAGCCATTGAAAACCTCAAATTCCTTGAAGGAAACAAAACCCTAATTTGACTGGCTTAGGAGGATGTTTGACTGTGCAATCCCTTGAGAAGTCTTGAACCATTTGAAGATGATTCTTGACAAACTTTGAAGAATATGGGAGGGAAAATTTTGGGGTACAACAGTTGTGTAAGGGAATTCCTTTATATTGTATGACAACCACTCTCAATGTGACCGTTGGGAACAAACGGCTCGATTTACAACTATCTTTTTTTACTTAATGGATCTCTGCTTACAAGCTTAATAGAAAAATATTATTAAGAGGAAAAGGTGGAAAACTATCATTAAACAGTGACAGGATACAAAAATAATATTTTATACTGTCTAAACTATTACACCTTATTCCATTCGTTGAGAACTAACCATTGGTGCAGGAAAAGTATGTTTTATCCTCACAATGTCTCTCTCTGTCAAGGTATATAAAAGAAGATTAAAGCTTCAAAGATAAATTGCTGGTTAGCGGTATAATCGTTTCCATTGTCCAACAAGCTTAATCACGTGGAAGGAAAAAAATAGACTTTGAAGATGTAACGTTGCAATGTTATACATACTGAAGACAACTAAAAGAAGAGAGAAAAGAAATAAGAAGACTACAAGATGTTATTCAACCTCCAATGATATACATCTTGGTAGATCTCAAAAGAAGCAAGGAGTTATGGCTCATAGCTTGCTCAACAAAGAAGATGAAGAAGAACACTATAAGATGATACTCAACTTCTGATCATATACATCTTTGTAGAACATTGTAATGAACACTAGAGTTGTTTCTCGAATAGTGTTTATGTTCATATCTCTTCATGTAAATTATTTTAATACTTGTGTTGTTTCTCGTAGAAATGTTAAATATGTCCTTAAAACACTTGTATAATATTCTTAAAAGAAGCAACCATGTAGAAATAATAACCCATCAACTTTTATTGATTAGTTCCTTGAGAGGCTGAGTGAAGGTCTAATCTCAAGAAGATAATGAGTTTGATTATTACAGGAAATCCTGATAGGAGATCTTGCGGGATCAGCTTGTGTTGGGTCAATCATAGTCAAATCTCAAAGAGGACCGAGTGAAGGTCAGACTATTGTGAGATCCCTAATGGATATCACTGCAAGGAAATCATGGTAGGAGATTCTTAGGAATCAGATTCTATTGGGTCAATGAATGTTATATCAGGTTTAGATCCCTGAACGTGTCATTAGTTATTAGTCAATGATGGTTGCCCGTGCGATTGTAATCAGTTTGGATATAGTGGATTAAGTCCTTGGATAAAGCGAAATCATCCTTGCAAGGGTGGATAGGAGTAGCCTAGTTAACGAAGAACATGGATAAAATACTTGTGTCCTTTATCTTCATTGTCTTTATTGCTATTGTCATTTGAGTGCTTAGAATTTTAATGGGGAATGTTTTCTATGAACACTATTTAAACCCCCCCTTTCTTGTGTTTTCTCTACCATCAATTGGTATCACAGCTCGGCTCCATTATTGATTTAAGATCAAACACTTAACCTTGTATAGTGATCTAGTTACAAAAAATTATGTAGTTATCTGCTACTCAAATGATAGAAAGCTTTTATAATTCAAAACCCGTTCTACATAGGATTCAAAACTCTGGGCTAGAATTGGAAATGTGAAGATAGAATCCCCGAAACAAGTTCTTATGATTCTAAAGGATCAAGTACCTGATGGAAATGGATTTCATCTTCTTATTCAACAGAAGTTTTCCATCAGAAGCAAAAGTTAATAATAAGCTCTCCAGATCATCAACTAAAGTTGACAGTAAAACAATCCTTGCAAGCTGCTATGGATATAATTATAGTCGCATTCCAAAGATCCACCAAGAACTCTACAAAGAATAAAGCTTCTCAAGGTTATGATCTTCAGAAATCAGATGGAGAAGTAACCAGAAATATTTGAAGAAGTGTTTCGCAGAAGAATTTAAATTCAAGAGGAGGAGATGCGATCTACCAAGAAGAAAAATAAATCAACTCAGAATTTTGAATAAAATAAAGCTTCTATTGAAAAATAAGAAGTGAGGAAATCAGAAGATGGTCATCCAGAAGGTTCTTTTTTTCAAAGCTCAAACAAAGGTAAACTCTTCACAAGAAAACCCAAGTTAGTATCTACGCGATTTCTATCAAAATGCTCCTAAGATACTTCTAAATAGTTAAGAGTTATCCTTGTCAGGAAAGATTGTTTGTTTCAGTTAGCATACGTCAATTCTTTTCTCAATGTGAAATATTAGTTTCTCTGTTAGTATTCTCTTTGTGATACGGTGGCAAAACCGACTGTTAATATATTGGTTTGCGTTTTTTGTTTGCAAATGTCGCGGTAAGCAAGAGTCGCCACCGAATTTTCTTTTCTCCAACAAAGGAAATGGTGAAAAGAATAGAAAAAGACCTTTTCTCAAGATTTCTGAGTACGAGGGGGTAGATTATGGAAAGGGAAGGTGTTAGAACCCTTTCCATCCATGGTTTTCCATGGGATCTTAGGTACTTGATCATTTTCTAAAATTGCTTGTGTTTGTGTGTTTTGAAAACCTTTGAAAATCCCTTAGTACGGAGATTCGCTTTATGATAACCCTTGTATCAGTCCTCAAGAGTGTGATAAAGCGTTTTTGAAAACTTTGTTTGAAAATTGTTTGAAAGTGTGGTGTGTAAAAAGAATTGTTTGAGCAAGTACCTAACAGTTATCTACCTCTCGAAAAAAAGTTTGTCCTTTTCCTCCTACCCTTTAGAAAGTGTTATCCTACTATTAATGAGTAGGTATCCCTATTCGTTGGATGCTTGAGGGACTATTGAAAGGGACGTACGGTCACTAAGGCAACATGGCAAGATCTCTTACTAACTGTCCTAAAGCCCTACGATCACTTCTATACCGAGGCAACAGTCGAGAGGGTCATCGAGGGACTAGTGATCTCTAGACTTAAGGACAACCACTAAAAATTATCACGTTTTAAGAATTGTGACCGTAATTCGAAGGCAACCGAGTGAGGTATACCCTAAGGGTGCAAGTGTGCAAGTGTGCTTGATTCTGTTCATTTATCTTGCGCAATTAAGGTTATCTAGGTTCAATTAATCATTATCTTTCATGCGACCCTATTAAACATTCATCTAGGTAGTTTATCGTACGGGAAAATAAATGGCGGAAAGATAAAGTTCCTAACTATTACAAAGCTTTGGTGAAATTACATAATTAATGACTGAAAAATAAAAATGCGGAATTGAAAAACCCTAATTAAGTTATTACAAACCGGGCGCAGTTACATCAATATTAAAAATTAATTGTATGGCGAAAGTTATTACGCGCGAGAATTAACTGGATAAAAGATTCAAAACCCTAAAAATCTAATTTGATTGTTAAAAATATTTTTTGGGATTTTATGAAAAAGATTTGAAGTTTAAGCCTAATTTTTATAATTAATTTTAATTAATGAAACAAAAATTAAATTTAATTAAAATAATTAATTTGCAAAGAATTAATTTATTAAAAATAAAGACTAAATCATATTTTTTTGTGATTATTTGATTTTATGATTTTTATAAAAAAAAACATTTATTTTTTTTTGAAATAATTAGAACAAAAAAAGAAATTAAATAAAAAATAATAGAAGAGGTGAAAAGAAATGGGCCTGAGTGGGTATGAGCCCAAATGGAGGGTGGCATGCTGAAATTCCGACCAAAGCCCAATATTTTGTGGCCCATAGCAATGTGAGATCCAGTGTGATTGTGCCAGGAGTGTCTACCATGGGGAGCTTCATTAGAAGCGTTAGATCTGAGCACTGATTGATCTAAGGGTAATGATCTGGAGGTATATAGTGAGCACGCTTGTGATGATAGCATGGAATATGCAAGAAAATATTGAGAAAATAGAAAATGTTGGAGGCAGGGGTCGAACCCCTGACCTCTCAGACACAACTCTTTAACACCCTTCCTGCTTGCCACTGGGCCACTTGGTCTTTTATTAATATAAATAAACAAAATATAATATATTGAATAATGGTTAGTGGCTGTAACAAAATGCGTGCCAAGTTCAAACTACCCAACCAGGCTTTGACACACAGTCGTCTTCCCCAAGGGACTGTCATTTTAGGTTCAAGACTTTTACCTACAGACATATGTTGTAGCTATAAACCTGCATATCTCAAAAATCACAATCACGCAATAAAATTGAAATCCAAGAATACAGACCAATTGGGTTTGATATCGTGAGTACAATGGTACTCATCTTTAGCCCTGATTTTTCCTGAAACAAGAAACCATAAAACGAAGCTTTAAACCATAGCAATGGCAGTCAGCTAAATATACATCAAAACATACAATTAATTATGCAAACATGTTCTAAATGAATATACAAACATGAATATGTAGTTAGAATTTATTTATCATGCGTGTATATTCAAAATGAGATTCAAGAACAAGTGTGCAAACCGTGAGGTCGTGGAGGATGATTTTGGACGTCTTGATGCGTGGGAATGATTCAGGTAGCTTCCAAATGCTACCAGGAACGGATTGCAACCTTCAAAATGCTTTGAACATATAGTAGAAGCAATTAGGTCAATAAAATTGAGTTGAATCTTTGCAAATTGATGAGAAAAGATTTGATTTGTGCCTTGTATAATTTGTTTCTAAAATAGGCCAAATAATGATCTTTTCCAATCCAATTAGCCCTTGTATGAATTATATGATTTTCCAGCTGATCATGGATCTATAATGTGCTCGTAAAATCCAATCTTTGATTTTATTTCATTATTCCATTATTTTAAATGGTTTATTTTGATTTTAATGAATAAAAAATTAGAACAAATAATAAAAATAATAAAATAATAAGTGGATAAGCTCAGAGGTCGTGGGCCATCTTAGGAACAAGTTTCAAACAAGAAAACATGGGCCCATTTGGAAAAAAAATCAATTTTGATCAATGTTGACTTCATGCCCATTTCCAAATATTTGTCAACTTTAGCAATGCATATCTCTCTCATTTTTGACCCTAAGAGGGTGTTCTTGAACTTTTTAGAAAGCTTAGGATGTCATATAGACAACCCTTTTAGTTTAATCTCAATTGGATCTTCCATGTTCCTGTAAGGAGCTTTGACCCATAAGGTGTTTTTGTTGACTTTTTGAAATGACCTATAATGTATGAACTTGTATCTTTTGATTGAGGCATTTCTTCACCTTGGGGGTTGAAGAGAAATTGTAGGTAATTGGATTCTCTTCAAAATGAGCCTTGGTTGAAAAATTTCTGATAAAGTATGAGAAAGTAATGCCTGGTTAAAGTTTGGTTGACTTTTCCTAAAGAAACCCTAATTTGCCATTTTTTTACTTTTGATGAGTTAGGAGCATTTCTTGAGGAATCATGATCAAACCTTGATAAAATGATGGATATTACTTAAAAAGGTTGATGTTGACCAAAAATCTTGAAGTTTGACTGTATTTGGGCCACAATTGACTTTTGACCTAATACAGTTGATTTTTAGGCATTTGAGCAATTGACTGAGCAAACTTGTTGTGCAAGGCATGAAACTTGACATGGATGATCTTGGGAACATATTAAGGCAATGGAGGACATTTGGGACCCTTGAGACTTAACCATGTTACTTGAAATTGAAACCCTAGTTTGAGGCTTATTGTCTTAAGAGGAGGATTTGTCTGGTCAATCCTTAGTCAACTTGAGCAATTGAGGACCTCTAGGAGTATGTCTTGTGTGAAAATGGGAGGGCAAATTTTTGGGTACAACACTCTTAACCCCTGACTAGAAAAATTATAACTAATACAAATGTGAAAAACTAAAAAGGATTCATCTAAAAATCATTAATTAATCCAACATGTGTAGTAGTTTCCCTTCTAAAAACTCTAGGGACTATAATTACTCTCTCTAGGTATCCATTGTTAGAACATAGTTTGATTCTACAACCCTTGTAAGAGTTTTGATGATAACAAAAACAGAATAATTATGCTCCCTAAAATTATATTGTGTTTTACAGAGAAGTTCTGATGGAAGAAGATCAGAAGATGCGCTAAAATGCTGTTTCAACTCTAATTATAAATATCTCTGAAAGAAGTTCTAACACTGCAAACAGGACTCCGTCTTTCTGATCTATAAAGTTCTGTAGCAAGCAGCAACACTTACTTTCATCTTCTAAAGCAATCATGTTCTGAAGCATTACAAATCAATTATTTCTATTTCAAGAGTAACGACTGGAAGGGAACAAGGATCTTTATTTTTGGAAAGCGCCTTAATTGTCATTGATCAAAATTCCAAATGCTCCTACATGCTTCTCCTATTTAAACAAAGCTTTAAGGATAAATCACTTATGATTTTCACACACACAATAACACTGCTATCACTATCTTCCTCAAACGTACAAAATTCAAATTGTGTAAAACATCCTTGTGATACTGTTTTATTAGAAAACATTCTTGTACACTTTTATTCATACAATGTTTAGAGATATTCCTTGAGAAAAATCGGGTTGTGGTTTATACTCAAGAAGACTTTGACGGTTGTCAAAGTAGATTTATAATAAAGATTGGCGGGTGGACTGGAGTAGTTTGAGTTCATACGAACTAGGATAACCAATGTATATTTTTCTTTAAGTTTTAAAAATCCCAATTCAAACCCCCCTTTCTTGTGTTTTTCCATTCTTCAATTGGCATCAGAGCGTATGGTTCTGAGTTCAAGCACTTAACCGTGTCAGTAAAAGATCCAAGCTAAGAAAAACACTATGGTGGGGCCAAGTCAGAACATCAGCAATGACTACCATGATGAGAAAGACAGAATCAGCGGCAAACCTCTAATCTTTGATGGAGAGAACTTTGATTACTGGAAAGACATAATCGAAAGTTTCTTTCTGGCTCATGACGTTGATCTGTGAGATATGGTGATTGATGGGTACATACATCCTGTTGATGAAAGCGGTCAGAAGATTGACAGAAAAAGAATGTCAGATCATCAAAAGCGAGACTTCAGAACTCATCACAAGGCCAGAACTATTTTCTTGAGTGCCATCTCATACACAGTATGAGAAGATCACAAACAGAGAGTCGGCAAAGCACATGTTTGATTCCTTGAGAATGACGCATGAAGGCAACACGCAAGTCAAAGAAACCAAAGCCCTTGCGTTCATTCAGAAGTATGAAGCATTCAAAATGGAAGAAGATGAAACCATTGAAACAATGTTCTCAAGATTTCAAATTCTGGTTGCTGGGCTAAAAGTTCTGGATAAAGGGTACTCAACTTCTGATCATGTAAAGAAGGTCATCATAAGTTTACCAAAGATATGGAGACCCATGGTCACTTCTCTCAAACTGTAAAAAGATCTGAACAAAATCTCTCTAGAAGAACTTGTCAGCTCTCTCAGAAGTCATGAGATAGAGTTAGAAGATGATGAGCCCCATAAGCAAGGTAAGTATTTAGCCCTTAAATCTAACAAAAATATGAATCTAAAGTTTTTCAGGCAATAGAAGAAAACTCTTATGGATCCTCATCAGAAGAAGATGAACCGTCTCTTCTCTCTAGAAGAGTCAATAAACTATGAAGCACATGCAAAGGAAGTTCAGAAATTATAGAAGAAAAAGGAATCAGTTTGAACCATTGTCTAGATACAGAAAGTCTGAACCATCTTCTGGATACAGAAGTTCTGAATCATCTTCTGGATACAGAAAGTCAAGGAACAAAGACATTGTTTGCTACGAGTGCAATGAACAAGGGAATTAAAAAAGAGATTATCCAAATCTTCAAAAGGAGAAACCTAAAAATAATTTCTTTAAGGAGAAGAAGAAAAGTATCATGGAAACATGGGATGACTCAGACTCTTCTAAAGCAGACACAAAATTAAAAGATGAAAGATCCAACATTACCCTTATGGCCAACGTATCAGAAGATACTGAATCATCTGGATCATAATCATACTCAGAGGCAGAAGAGGTATTTTCTAACTTTTCTAGATCTCAATTAGAAGAGAGACTGTCAGAAATTCTAGAAAGGTATCTGAAACTTTGAGTCATAAACAAGAACCTGAAAAAGGATCTAGTTTCTGACTCTGAAGAAACTAAATAAAGTTATATTGGAAAACTCTGAGCTGAAAGAAAAATTTCAAAACTTGAAAATGAATTACAAAATACCTAGAAGGAAACTATCTCAGAATTTCGTAGTAACCCTGATAAGATCATAAAGGAATGTGATCATAGCTTTTAGAAATTCCTCGCTAAAAATACAGATAGAAGCAAGATGGCTTCAATGATCTATAAAGTTACCAGAAATGGCAGAAAAGGAATAGGATACAAAGGTAAAGTATCACAACCTAAGAAAGTTAGGGATTTGGTTATTAAACGCACTCCTCTGAATTCTTACTTTACCTATGGGCACACACATGACTTAAAGTATACTAGTAATGCTTTTTCTGCTAAACCAAAATTCAAACAAAATTTTGGTAACTCTAACAAACAAGGGCTCAAAAAGATATGAGTCCCTAAGGATAAAATTGTCTATGTTATAGATATCTTTAACAACAAGACTCAAACACCAATCCTAGTACTTGGATTCATGATGCTCTCGACACATGACGGTGGAGGCATTCATTGTAGTGACATGGAAGAAAAATGCTCTGACCTAACAACAATCGCAAAAGAGATCTTTTCTTCTGGCCAAACATCAAACAAAATTAAAGATCTGAAAGACTACTTCAAAATTTGGTCAAAAATCATCTTGGGCTGCATTAACCACAGAAAGCCTACAAGTTCTCCTGACTATATCAATATTGACCAGCAATTTCTTTTGTACTTCATTGCAACCAAGGCAAAGGTAAATCTTCCTCATCTTCTATTTAATCATCTGAAGACAAGCGTCAAAGAGACTAGAGAAGAAGAAAGGACTAAGAGGGATTGGATACCTCTGGGCAGGCTCATATCAGATATTCTAATAGAAAACAAACTGGTAAAATATCTGACTGAAGCACAACAGGTCAGCACTCTGGAAGCATGGGTTGGAAAACCTCTGAATGCGAAGAATCTGAAGAAAATGAAAACCATTGACACCATAAAGAAGGATCCAACAGTAACAACAAAGGAAGTTACAACAAGAAGAGTTCCTCTGAAGGATTTCCCTCTTTTCTCTCAAACAGATGCTTCTCAAGAAATTATTGTCAGATATCTGGAAGTTTGTAAAACAGACGGGACTAATCCAGAAGTGAACATTCACAATTTACGACAACAAGATCCAGAGGTTGTTCTCAAGAAATCAAGGAAAAGGAAAGCTGCAGAAGAAGGATATTCTCAGAAGGTTCCTAAGGCTGCTAAGAAGAAAGGTAATTCTTCTTTTATTTATGTTGTGGAATCAGTACTTTTATCAACATCTGAAACCCCCTCCTCTCCAAAACCCACAGAAGACCCTTCACCACAAACCTTTGATGATTTTGATATTGAATTTGACCCTTCACTCACTCTAGAAAACATTCTGGACAAACCATATTCTACTACTGCACATCTTGTCCAAAATCAGTCAGAACTTGCTAAAGTTCTTTCTGATATTAATCAATTTGATCCGGTGTTCCAAGCTTCCCAATTAGAAAATCCAAACTCTCAAGCTCCCCACTCTGAAAATCTAAACTTTCACGCTCCCCAACTAGAAAATCCAAATCTTGACTCTGATACCACCTCACCCATTCCTGGAATAACATGCCCTCTCATGGTCTGACCACCACTCACAATCCACGACATTCTAGAAATTCCATCTCCCTACCATTCCACTCCACCAAACACACCTCATTCACCCTTTATCATTTTTTATTCTCGCTCTCCAATCAAACCTCTAGAAGATCACCTACGTACAATAATAGACTTAGAAGCACTGGACAATCTTGCTTCTAGCTCTCTAAAAATTTCCATCCCAATACCAAAACCAAAAATCACCAAGGCAGATGTTGGTAAAAATTTGCTAATATTTGAAACAGAAATAATTGAATGGGTTAACTCTCTGAAGCTAGTCTGCTTAGAAAATATGAATCTTGCTGATTTTAATTCACACTGGAACCAGTTCAGAAAATGGTTCAATTCTGAATCCCAGAAACTCAAGGAGTTGAGTTTTGAAATGGCTCAACAGAACTTCTATGATTAGCTGAATGTTTTCAAGGATCAAGTTCTGCACCACTGGGAAAAGAAACCTCTTCTTTTGCTGGACAATGCCCCTTGGGAAAATCACCAGCCTTCAGAAGTTGATGAACCTTTCTCTGATACTCTACCTCTGGTTATAGTTCAAGACAAAGGCAAGAAAATTGAAGAAGCTAATAAGTTAGAATTTGCCGCAGCCTGCTCTGAAAAGGTGGCACCTTCTGCTAATATACATTCTTCATCTCTAGTTCTGCAAACTCTTGAGGAATTGAAGAAAGAAAATGCAGTGATCAAGGAGATACTAGACAAGCAAGACGATACATGCAAGGAAATCAAAGGGATGTTGGGAAAACAAGAAGAGTCAAACACTCAGATTAATAATTTCTTGGAAGCCATGTTCACACGACTTCCTCCACCTCAATCTTAGTTTTGAAAATTGTTTTCTTTACTGTGTCCAATTTTCCTGTGTTGTTTTCTTCTGAATGTGTTATTGAAATCCTTTTTAATACAACTCTACTTTTATTTCTTAACGTGTTTATATTGCTTTTTTATTCTTGACAAAAAGGGGGAGAATGTAAGATATTTCTAATAACAGTATTGAGACACAATCTCAAACATTTTGAATATCATAACTTCTCATTTTTTTCTAAAAGCAAAACAGGAACAAAACTCTGGTGAAGACAGAAGTAGATGCGTCAAAAACTCTGATTAGAATAAACTTCAGGGAAGTATTCTTTTATCTATCTGAGTATTCAAGTTAGGGGAATACCTTCAAAATGCTTTATGTTCTTTCTGTTTCTATTGAAATATCCTAGTTTTTGTCATCATCAAAAAGGGGGAGATTGTTAGAACATAGTTTGATTCAACAACCCTTGTAAGAGTTTTGTTGATAACAAACACAAAGAACAATTATGCTCCCTAAAATTATATTTTGTTTTGCAGAGAAGTTCTGATGGAAGAAGATCAGAAGATGTGCTAAAACGATGTTTCAACTCTGATTATAAATATCTCTGAAAGAAGTTCTAATGCTGCAAACAAGATTGCATTTTTCTGATCTATAAAGTTCAGAAGCAAGCATCAATGGTTACTTTCATCTTCTGAAGCAAGCATGTTCTGAAGTGTTACAAATCAATTATTTCCATTTCAAGAGTAACGACTGGAAGGGAACAATGATCTTTATTTTTCGAAAGCACCTTAATTATCATTGATCAACATTCCAAAAGCTCCTAAATGCATTGCCTATTTAAACAAATCTTTGAGGATAAATTGTTTACGATTTTCACACACACAGTAACGCTGCTATCACTATCTTCCTCAAACATACAAAATTCAAATTGTGTAAGACATCCTTGTGATATTGTTTTATTAGAAAACATTCTTGTATACTTTTATTCATACATTGTTTAGAGAAACTCCTTGAGAAAAACCGGGTTGTGGTTTATACTCAAGAAGACTTTGACGGTTGTCAAAGTAGATTTGTAATCAAGATTGGTTAGTGTATTAAGACCTCGTTGAGAAAGGCGAAATCACATTGGCGGGTGGACTGGAGTAGTTTGAGTTCAAACGAACTAGGATAACCAACATGTATTTTTCTTTAAGTTTAAAAAATCCTAATTCAAACCCTCATGTCTTGTGTTTTTCCATTCTTCATCCATGTATAATTTGTCATGTGTCTTGAAACTTATAGATACATCCTTCCACACAATCTTTCACTCTTCATGCTATCAGTCTATATACTTCAAAATATCCGCTCACAATTCAAAACTTGATTATTTTTGTTCTCTTCCATCTCGTAAAAGCCTCCTCATAAAGTTTCTTGATCATTTTTTTCATCTCCTAAAAAATCTCTATCCTATGCTAATGGCATCTAAAACCTTTCGAGGTTTTGAGGATCTTCTTGAAGTTGTTTGCAAACTTCGTCCAAATGACCCCAGGGTAAGATATGATGAACTTGATCTTAACTAGAGCATCATTCGGCATGGTTGGTCTAACTACTTTGCCATTCTTCATGGACCCGTCTATCCTTATCTTATCAACGAATTTTGGTTGTACACCTCTGTCGATGGTAACTCAATCCTCTCATCCTTCTTCAGTAATAACATTACTATCGCTCCAACATCAATTGCTACTGCAATCAGGTGCCCTCAAACCAGAACCACGGTTGAAGATTTTCAACTTCCTCTCTCTTTCGACAAAAGAATCAACATAATCCATAACACCTCTGAAGGATATGAGCCAAACAATCCAAAAAATATTATTTCCGTAGAAAAAATTTGGTTTCTACTTTTGCTTACAAACTTTCGACCTAAAGGAGTTAGTTTGGACTATCTAGTCTTTTCAGAAAAAATCCTAATCTACCTTCTTGTGCATCATGTTAGAATCAACCTACCTAAACCATTTTCAACTATCTTAGAGGGTCTATTGTCGTGTCTAGAAAGTATCATTAGTCATTTATCCCTTTTGGAAGATTTCTCTATGCCCTCTTCTCTCAAGCCGGGATTATCGAAATAATTCGTCTAAATAGTTCTGACTATGTTCTTGAAGAAGAAAGATGTGAAGTTCTTGAAGTTTAAGTCTTTTAGAAATTTTATCTCCTTAGGAATATATTGTATTAGGACATTCATGTTTCGTCCTAGGTATAATTTCCTCTTCAAATAAAAACTCCTTTAGTAATAAGTGTCCAGTCTAATACATGCTCTCATTAAAAAAATGAATATTTTTTTTCAAACTAGTTTCTATATAAGTAAAGAGCCCCTAGTCTAATTTGAATCTGTTACCTTCTTAAAATCCTAGTTAGAGTCTAACACCTTAAGTAATAAGTCTCTTCTAGGGAATAGGTAGAAATTCGTCTACTTCACTTAATGTCCGAATAATCCTCCAAACCCGATCCACTCTTTCTTGACATTAATTATTATGTCCTAAGTTGTCACATCATAATATTTTGTGTGATATGCTTCCTTATGTCATATCATTCGCCACTTCAGTCTCATTTGTCTTCTTCTTATATCTCTCACGCATTTCATTGTTATCCCTCAGTGTCTAAAAGTCATCTTCCCTTCCTCATCATGTCTCTACAAACCTTCTTTGGTGATAGCAATCTTTTATAAGTCATCAATGAAAAACAACTCAAATGGTCTCAGCTCAAAGATGGAAATCTTCACTTGTTACTTGGCCAGCATGTGCAAAATTGGACAAGATACTATGAATTGCTTCGTGGTCCTACATATCCAATTTTTTTGAAAAACATTTGGCTATATATCTCTGTAAGCTGCAATGGTAGTTGCATTAACTCCAGCATTTTTGGTCTACCTTTTACCATAACTCTCTTTGATTTTGCTGAAACCATCAAATGTCCAAATTCCACGATTACTATAGAACAAGTTCATCCATCAATATGCAATAAACTCCCCTCACTCTTCGACATCTCTGTCAAATATAAACCCCCAAACCAAAAACACTTCTACCCCTAGCTAAACCTGATTTCGTCTAATCTTGACAAACTTTCGTCCTCGTGGTGTTGCAAAGAACTTTCTATTTCACGAAGATCGGGTATTTCTCTACTGCTTATTGAATCGTGTCAAAATCAATCTACCCAAAATTATTTTCAATCATCTGAAGGATTCGGTAACCTCTTTAAGAGCTCTTACTAAATCCTACATTCCTTATGGACTAGCTTTAACTGAACTACTCTTCAAAGCTGAAATAATTGGTATAGCTCGCAAGATTAGAATGGGACCTGATGTAGCGCTCGCTGATGAAAGATGTGTTATTCTTTAAGATGAATATAGATAGGTTCCACCCTTTTTTTTTTTCTTGTGTCTAGTGTTCTATGTTATTTTATTGTGTTTGTACGTCTCTTTCAATTAATGAATTATGCTTCATGTGTTACCTTTCTAGTTTTACAATTAATATGTGTGATTTATATTCTATCACTTATTTCCTTCAACTTCTTTTTAATATTTCTATGTCTCTCTATCTTCATTAAATTTCTAATTTTTTAATTAATTTTTTCCAAATTATATTATCTCCATTTCCTTCATCTGGTACTTCAATATTTTTGTTCTTGCTTAAATCAATAAATTCTATGTTATGAGTTGATTATCTTCTTAATCTAATTCTCTTTGTCCCTCACCACCTTTTTGATGTATCACAAAGGGGGAGAAAGTAAAATGATATTTTGATAATAAATAAATAAACATGTATAATGTTGTTGCTACTAACTATTTGTTTGATGTTTCAATCTGGGAACTATAAACAAGTTCACCGAGTATTCTAAGACAGGTTAAAGATGAAGATCCTGAAACTTACGTTGAGAATCTTATGGATGATATCAACTCTGATTTTATATCTAAGATGTTGTACATCTTATGAATATATGAATATTCAAACAAATATACCAAACACAATTCAAAAGTTATAAACTTACTGAAAGTAAGGTAATCTTGCTTGATATCATAGTATGGAGAAGTTGTTAAATTTTTGAAAGTATGAAATTTAGACTCAAAGCTTAGAAGTTGTGCACTCTTGAAAGGAAGACAATTCAAAAATCTGATGCATGCTCTAATACAAAGATACCACTCAGAATTTATGCTCTGATACGTATGCTTCAACAAATTAAGCTCTACTCAGAAGTTGTGAACTATCTGAATGTCTGATACAGTGGAGAATATTAGATCAAATGTTGATGCTTGAGAAGCATATTGCTTTGGTTGTGATATTATAATCATGGTCCATAAGCACTGATACATAATGCATGGTATTATTCAATCAGGCTCAAATCAATTTTTGATTCTTTATCAAGTGTTGATAGAAACCAGGTTCTGAGATGAAGACCATGTGTTCTAGTCAGACTCAGATGAGTTGCTATAGGGAAGTGTTACTTCTCTATTCTTATGTTCTGATACTCAAAATTTATTTTATGAGTCTTGGGCTTAGGGGGAGACTCTGGACAAGTTTAAATGAAATTATGGGTTTAACAGATTTAGGGGGAGTTGTGAGCTTAACTCTGAATTTGTCGGTTATGGTGATTACCCTGTATAAATTGTTCTATCAAAATACATGGTTTGTCATCATCGAAAAGGGGGAGATTGTTAGAACAAGAATTGTTTCCTACATTTGGCCTTGATATTTTGATGATAACTTCACTTGTTATCTTAGAGAACAGTTGTATAAAATAATGGTTTCGTCTAGTGTTAGAGAACAGATTCTGAACATTCACTATGGAAGAAAACATGTGGTTACATGTTTCGGTAAAGTCACTGTTCTGAACTGATCTTCTGCAACGTGTCTTAGGAACATTAGTACAAGAAGTTATGGTTGTGGATTTGTGGTTTAGATTTGGAGGCCTTATAAAGTTTTACTTTTGGGTTACAAGTTCTGAAGATTATGAAGAACAAGGTTCTGCTGAACAAGTTCTGATGATCTGAAGAAAAGGAAGTTCTTACAACCAAGTGCTGAAGACTCTGAAGAACAAGGTTCTATGTGACAAGTTCTTAAGACTCCAAGACATAAGTTCTAAGGCTCATAAGAAATATTCTTCTACAACAAGCTTCAACATTGAACATTCAAATATATGAAGCCTCTAAAGATAAGAAGGAAGTTCAAATGGTTAATGTGTGATATTGTGAAAAAGTTACATAAAGTGTCTGTGACCTCTACCCTCTAGGGTGGCGTAAGGACAATCCTTTATATTGTATTGACAAGCACTCTCAATGTGACCATTGGGAACAAACACCTGGATTTACAACTATCTTTTTTTACTTAATTGATCTCTGTTTACAAGCTTAATAGAAAAATATTATTCAGAGGAAAAGGTGGAAAGCTATCATTGAACGTGACAGGATACAAAAAATATTATTTTATACTGTCTAAATTGTTACACCTTATTCTATCCATTGGGAACTAACCGTTGGTGTAGTAAAAGTATGTTCTATCCTCACAACGTATCTCTCTGTCAAAAGCTATAAAAAAAGAGCAAAGCTTCAAAGATAAATTGCTGGTTAAGGGTATAATTGTTGCCATTGGCCAACAAGCTTCATCCTATGACAGGAAAGCAGTAGACTCTAAAGATGTTAAAGTTGTAATGCTATACATACTGAAGACCACTAAAAGGAGAGAGAAAAGAAATATTAAGACTACAAGATGTTATTCAACCTTCAATCGTATACATCTTGGTAGATCTCAGAAGAAGCAAGGAGTTGTTGCTCATATCTTGCTCAACAAAGAAGATGAAGAAGAACACTACAAGGTGATACTCAACTTCTGATCACATACATCTTGGTAGAACATTGTAATGAACACTAGAGTTGTTTTTCGAATAATTTTTATGTTCACATCTCTTCATGTAAATTGTTTTAACACTTGAGTTGTTGCTCGTGGAAATGTTAAACAATGTGTGCTTAAAAAACTTATGTAATATGCTTAGAAGAAGCAACCATGTAAACACAAGAACCCATAAACTGTTGTTTATTAGTTCCTTGAGAGACTGAGTGAAGGTCTAATCTCAAGAAGATAAAGGTTGCAGTCATTATATAAAATCTTGATATGAGATCTTGAGGGATCAAATTTCATTGGGTCAATAGTAGTCATATCTCAAAGAGGACCGAGTAATGGTCAGACTCTTGTGAGATCCTTGATGGATACCATTGCAAGGAAATCCTGGTAGGATTTTTTGAGGAATCAGATTCTATTGGGTCAGTGAACGTTATATTCAATTTGGATCCCTTAACGTGTCATTGGATGTTAGTCACCAGCGAACGCCTGTGCGATTGTAATCAATTTGGTTATAGTGGATTAAGTACTTGAATAAGGAGAAATCATCCCTGCGACGGTGGACAGGAGTATCCTAGTTAACGATGAACCTAGATAAAATATTTGTGTCCTTTATTTTTATTGTCTTTATTTTTATTATCATTTAAGTGCTTAGAATTTTAACGGATAATGTTTTCTATGAACAAATTCAAACCCCCCTTTATTGTGTTTCCTCTACCTTCAAAAGAGTGTTTGAAGAAGTTCAATTTGGTGTATAGAAACTCTGGAATGGAAATTTGGAGAATGCACAAGCAAAATGAAAGGTGGAAGTTTAGGGTTTGAAAACTTACTATATTGGAGTTTTTGAGCAAATTTTGGTGTCTTTGAGTTATAATCTTTGAAGGCTATTTATAGAGGTTGCATTTGGTTTATGTAACTTGCAGAAATCAGGTTTAGTTCATATGGAAGAATGGTTTGGCCATTTGGTTTCAAATTGCATAAAATACAAGTTTGCTTCATGATGAAGAAAGGAGTGAATCAAGGGATTCTTGCCAAGATTTTCAGACTTTATAGATTGCTTTTAATATTGAGAGATTTGTTGTGATCTTTAGAACATGTTTCAAGCTTGAAAGAAGAGAGTGGTTAGTAAAAGATGAATTTTATTGAAGTAGAAATGTTACTTTTTCAATTTCAACCATAAATGGTATCAAGACTTGGACAAAGCTTCAAATCCTTGTGTAATACACTTAGGGCATGTGTAATTACTCAATTATGCATAGATTTAGTGGCAAAGAGGTATGAAAAGAAGGATCTTGTAGCTTAGGTATGAGATTTGGCCATAAGGTTTTCAAAAGAATGACCTATAATTTAAGTTTGACATGCAATCTTCATCTCTTTGAAACTTCTAGCTCAAGTATGGTAAATTCACGCTCTTCAATATTTTGGAAAGCTTGAAACATTTTTTACAACTTTCATGTTGAACACTTCCTTTGAATAAATTGGAATGTTAGGGAAAATGGCCATGAAGTTGAGATATTTTTCTGATCCAAACAGTTTTAAAAAATCTGTAAGTGCTAGAAGAATTTCATATGCTTATATCTCTTGATTTGAGCATTTTTTGGAAATCAACAATGAAAGACAAAGTTGTTGTATGAATCATTCTCTACGACATTCATGTTGAAAGTTTTCCTTGAATCAGCTTATATCTTGGTGGAAATTGATTTATGAAGTTGAGGCTTTTTAGGCATAAAACACTTGAAATTTTTAAGTGTTTAAAATTCTTTCAACTTTGACTTTGTTGACTTTTCTTGATTCTCTTAATTCTTGATGATCAATTTGAATAGCTTTGAATGTTTTGATGCAGAAGAGGTGATATCTTAGATAAAAAAATTAGGGTACAACAACTTTCTAACACCTTAACTTTTAACAAACTCATATGAAATTCTTTCAAGGAATACACATCACTAAAGCTTGACAATCAGCAAGTCTATATATTGCATAATCTAAAGTTTTACAATCAGCAAGTTCTTTTTCAAAGTAGAACAAAATATAAGGGTTAATAGGTCTTTTTCTCCTTGCCATTTGAGAGAATCTTGAAAAAATTCTCAGTAAAAAAAATTAAGATTCAGTCCTTAAGATTTTAAGATTCTATTGTTTTAATCCCTCTTAAAATCCAATCAACACAATTTTTGATGTGAAACTTTTTTTTAATATTATAAAAATTTTCAAAAACTGTCCCAAGTGAATTTAAACCCTGGACATTTCCAATGTAATTGGCAGCCCATCCACTAGGCCATTCATGACTTCTATTAAATAGATAGAAACAAATGTATATATCAGAATAAATACCTGTAATATATTCAAAATGCATAATGTTTATTTAATATATAATATTCTTTTTAACATATTTAATAAAATATATTTGTTTCAACTACAATATGAGTTGATAATTTGGATAAGTCGTGAGATTTAATCTTCAGCAAATTTTTTAAATCATTTGAAGATTAGTAATATATTATTAAATAATTATTTTAAATTATTTTATTTAAGTAATATAGATAAATAAGTAGAATTTTTTTTTGGAATAACCAGGTTTTAAAAAAAAATTCGCAAACAACCATAATTCAGAAAAAATTACGCAAATAATCATGTTTCAGAAGACTCTGCAAGGGAGGAGCCATCTCACTTGGAGCCTACACCTAATTTTTAAGGGGATGCGCCATCTCACTTGGCGCCTATGTGCTTAGGGCTTGCCCTAAGCCAAGTGAGATGACGCTTTAGTGCATTTGGTAGGGAAATTTTCGCGTTTTTTTTAATGCGGTGCGTTACGTATTCGATATAGGATCAACAAAATTGACTTTTTATTTACAAAATATGATTACACACATAACTATTACATAAAAAAACAGATTAATCAGTGGTCCCCCGAAACCCGGTAATGACCCCAGGTTCCGCATCCCCGTCCTCGCCTTTCTCGTGCTGGGTTTCGTCGCGTTTCCTACTGTGGCAGGGTCGATGGCCCAGCGAAGTCAATGCATTCCGGATCCATGAAATCAGTCAGATCTCCATATCTAGAAGATGAAATCAGTCAGGTGAATAAGAATAAATGATATAACTTGATGACTTACTTTGTTGCGTATGGGAAAACGAATGTGTTGTTGTTGACGGGGTTTAGGGACTCCATCCTCCACCAACCCCAGGCTTGAAGTAAAAAAGTGCAGCCATAAAATGTACATTTTTCCTTGGTTGCATTTTACACAAGGAACTGTATAGGTGGACTAAAACAGCAGAACCCCAACTATACTTTTTATTTTTTTCGAAGTCTCTAAGTAAATTTAAATACATAAAATTTACACTATTTCCCGTACTTTCGGGAAATAAAAAGGTTCCAAATAGTATCATTATATAAGTTCTAGCATTTATTACCTTAGCTAGCTCGGAGGAATTTTCGTTCAATTCCAGAGTCGCATAATGATTTTTTAGCTCAGTTAGTAGTATACCCTGACCTCTCGCACCACCACCATCAACCATATCCCTTCCCAACAATTCTTCCCACAGAGAATTGGGTTGTTGAACCGACCCGTTAACCGCCTTACCGTCGATAGGGAGACCCAATAACATGTACACATCCTCTAGTGTGACGGTACATTCACCTATTGGTAGATGAAATGTATGGGTCTCTGGTCTCCACCTTTCCAATAATGCAAGTATGAACTTTGAATCAATTGTGCAGTTGGAGATCTTTATAACGTTTCTGAAACCTGTGTAATCGAGATATGGTTTGATCAATGGGTCGGGAGCAAGGTAGTTGTGTGACCGGATTCTAAATCTTTTAGTATCCTAAGTTAATAATGTAAAAGGTGTAAGAGTAGGTAAGTAAGATAAACAAAGCATTACTAGAAGTATGAAAAATGTATAACTATAAAAGAAACTTACAAATGCTGCAATGTTGTCCCTTGTCCCTTTGTGAGAATCACCCATTGTGAGAAGATCCATTGTTGAAAATGCATGAGATTATGAAAGAGTTTGAAATTGTAAGAGATTATGAAAGACTTTGTAGCAGAGAGTGAGACGATTGTGGATGCGAGAGAAGTATGTAATGCTTTGTATTTATAGGCAAAAAAATTTCATAGAGTAAGTGAGGTGGTAGGGGTGTGCATGCATGCATGATAAGTTTCACTCTTGCAGTGTAGGTGCAGGCTACGTGGTAGCCTTGCATAAGGCATCTCTGGCATGCATGTAACACGATTGGACATGAAGGGAGGCACCATTGGACTTGGCGAAAGAGTACAAAAATAAAAGGTGTCGCCATCCCTATTGGCGAATAAGAGGTGGCATGGGTTGCAGAGTAGGCACAGGCTAGGTGACAGCCTTAGAGAAGGCATCTCTGAATGCATGTAACACTATTGAACGTGATGGGAGGTGCCTTAGAGGTTACAGTGTAGGTGCAGTGTAGGCGCATGCTAGGTGATAGCCTTGGAGAAGGCATTTCTGAATGCATGTAACACTATTGGACATGAAGGGAGGCGCCATTGGACTTGGCGAAAGAGTACAAAAATGAATGGTGTCGCCATCCCCGTTGGCGAATAAGAGGTGGCATGGGTTGCAGTGTTGGCGTAGGCTAGGTGATAGCCTTGGAGAAGGCATCTTTGAATGCATGTAACACTATTGGACGTGATGGGAGGCGCCTTAGAGGTTATAGTGTAGGTGCAGTGTAGGCGTAGGCTAGGTGACATCCTTGAAGAAGGTATCTCTGAATACATGTAACACTATTGGACATGAAGGGAGGCACCATTGGACTTAGGGAAAGTGTACAAAAATGAATGGTGTCTCCATCCCCGTTGGCGAATAAGAGGTGGCATGGGTTGCAGTGTAGGCGCAGGCTAGGTGACAACCTTGGAGAAGGCATCTCTGAATGCATGTAACACTATTGGATGTGATGCGAGGCGCCTTAGAGGTTACAATGTGGGTACAGTGTATGCGCAGGCTAGGTGACAGCCTTTGAGAAGGCATCTTTGAATGCATGTAACACTATTGGACATGAAGGGAGGCACCATTGGACTTGGCGAAAGAGTACAAAAATGAATGGTGTCTCCATCTCCGTTGGCGAATAAGAGGTGGCATGGGTTGCAGTGTAGGCGCAGGCTAGGTGACAGCCTTGGAGAAGGCATCTCTGAATGCATGTAACACTATTTGACGTGATGAGAGGCGCCATAGAGGTTACATTGTAGGTGCAGTATAGGCGCAGGCTAGGCGACAGCCTTGGAGAAGACATCTCTGAATGCATGTAACATTATTGGACAACCTCGGTTAATTCAAATTCAGTATGACCTATTTAGTCTTACATTTATCAAAACACTGATACACTTAATCTCTCAAACACTAGAACATTCAAAAATTCTAGCAAATAACTCATAAAATTCAAACCTTCCAACCTTCAAACCTTCAAACAGTCATACACAATGACTTCTGCACCCCAATATGTGATCAGTGCACATTTCAACGGTGAGACATACACTTGTCCCACCTCTGGGTTTTTGTTTAGAGACACGGAGAACATCCGATTTTTTTTAAACAGGAAAGCCAATTTCTTGTACTTCAAAAAACGATTGGAGGCCAAACTTGGACGAGGCCCCGTGACACAAATATTTTATCAGAATCCGGTTTTTTTGGCAACAACCAAATAATATTTTATAAGGTTAAGGTTTAAGATGACGAGGATCTTCAGAATATGTTTTCCAGTCATGAGTATTCTGTGTACGACTCTATTGAGTTGTACATTATGCTGCGAGAGCCTCAATTGTCACAAGTGGTTGATCCTTTGGAGACCGAACAAGCAGAAGTAGATGCAGTTGATGAAGAAGAAGAAGATGACGAGTTGGAGTTTGACGAAATGGTCAATGATGATTCCGAAGACGATGGGATACCTGGTATTCCTGCAAAACGAGATTTACACACCACCTCCGCACATGACAAACTTCAACATGGGAGGAGATGAACCATCTTCTGATTTATTTTTCAATCTGTATATGCAGTCGGATGAAAACTTAAAAGAGAAAGACAAATTTCGTAACAGATAAGAATGTATCAGAGCCATCAAAAAATTCCACATGCTTAACTCAATCAATTTTAAGGTGGACCGTGTAAATCCAGAAAGGTACAAGATCAAGTGTGTCCACCCTGATTGTATGTTCAAGCTCACTGCATCATACACTTTAAGAGGTGATTGTTGGGTCATAGGTTCCATGTCTACCCACACTTGTGTCAGTTTTACTCAATCATAGGATCATCGAAAACTTAATTATGATCTCATTTGTCAAGAAATCCTACAACTCGTCAGCAATGATCCATCATTGAAGGTGAAAACCATAATCTCCCACATCACTATGGTATTTAACTATACTCTATCTTACCGAAAGGCGTGGTTAGAAAAGACCAAGGCGATTGAAAAGGTATACGGAAACTTGGAGGAGTCATACCAAGAACTTCCTCGCTACCTGAATGGACTCCAGACTTATTCTCCGGGTATTGTTTACATTCTGTAAACAGTTCCAGCATACGCCCCGGATGATAGTCAACTCAACGGAAATGGAATATTCAGTCGAGTGTTTTGGGCTTTTCAACCTTGCATCACAGGGTTTACATCATGCAAACCAATTATACAAATTGGTGGGACTTGGTTGTATGGGAAATACAAAGGCACGCTACTAATGGCAGTTGCACAAGATGGTAACAACAACATTTTCCCAATTGCCTTTGCCCTAGTCGAGGGGGAGACTGGTGGTGCTTGGAGCTTTTTTCTCAAAAATCTGCAAACACACGTGGCTCCTCAACCAGATCTCTATTTGATCTCGGATAGACATGCATCCATTGAAAGTGCATACAATAATCCTGCAAACGGTTGGCATGATCCTCCTTCTACGCATGTCTATTGCGTTAGACATATCATCCAAAATTTCACGAGGGAAATCAAAGACAAAACACTTAGGAAAGCGATTATGAATACGGGATATGCATTGACACAACCTACGTTCAAATATTATTGCAACGAGATCCGTTTGTCAAATCTGGAAGCCGGTAGGTGGATCGATAATATTCCGGTAGAAAAATGGACTAGGTCATACGACAACGGACAAAGATGGGGCCACATGACAACAAACCTAATTTAATCGATGAATGGGATTTTCAAAGGCATACGAAACCTCCCGGTCACTGCTTTGGTTAAATCAACATATTTTAGGATGGCTTCGTTGTTTGCCAAAAGAGGTGAAATATGGAATATGGTGTTGCAATCTGGACAACGATGGAGTGAAAGCTTCATGAAGTACATTAAGGCAGAAAGTGCCAAAGCCAACACCCATATGGTTATACGGTTTGACCGATACAGCCACAACTTCATTGTCAAAGAGACAATCGATCATAACAAGGGCCTGTCAAGACAAAAATATAGGGTTGTACTACCTTCTCGTTGGTGCGATTGTGGCAAGTTTCAAGCCTTTCGTATGCCTTGCTCTCATGTCATTTCCGCGTGTGCCTATACTCATCAAGACGCGCTACAACTTCTGTCACACATTTACAAAAAATGTTGCTCAACATTTACAACAACAGCTTCCCTTTGGTAGCAAAACCAGATTATTGGCCTGCATACGACGGTGAAATTGTATGGCACAATGACCAAATGCAAAGGAATAAAAAGGGTCATCCCAAAAGTAAGCGCATCACAACCGAAATGGACTCTCTTGACAAGCTGGAAAGAAAGTGTGGTTTATGTCGTCAGGTCGAACACAATCGTAAAAATTGTCCGAATCGGGCTACTGCCTCAACCACATAAAAATTGTATTACAAAAAATCTTTCCTTTATTATGTTGTAAACATTAGGGTTTTTCGTTAACAGTATTTGTTACAATAAACATTACACGAACAAGAAAAAAAACACGATAAACCGTCTACGAAATTACAACCGTTAAAACAATTTCATCTGACCCATGCATCACAACATTACGTCGTTGTCTGTTTTGACTTCCTCCAACCAAAAATTAGGTCTTCCTGTCGCAAGTGAGGTTGTTGTTTGTCCTCGTTGGATCCTTCTAATTTTTCCGCCTCCATGATGTCTCCCTCTAGCCATCGCATCAACTGCCTCTTCAGACGCTCCATGGAGTGAATGTGCCAGAATTTCATTTTCATCGGAGGTTTTGTGGCGGAGAAGATAACGTAACCATCTCTGGTAAAAATCATGGGCGATTTCATGACGCAAATAACATAGTAAAAAATAAGAAAACAATGCGAGAAAGTGTGAGAAATGACGAAGAAACGGACGAATTATTTATAAAAACAGCATTTTGCCCTAGGAGTCAAGTGAGATGGTGTCTCCTCTTACTTTAAAAGTGCATGCGCCATCTCACTTGGCTAAAAGAGAGAGGAGGCGCCAAGTGGGATGACGCCTAAGGCAAACTTGTGAGTGGAGGCGCCAAGTGAGATGGCTCCTCCCTTAGAGAGTCTTCTGAAACATGGTTATTTGTGAAAAAAAATTTAATACATGGTTATTCCAAAAAAAATTTCAAATAAATATTATTTAATTTATATATGTCTCTCACACACATACACTTTTAAAATACTATTGCATAATTATTTAATACAATAAATATATATTATTTAGTAATATATTATTAAATAAGTATTGTAGTTGTTTAGGTATTGGCATGCATTTTTGGTAAAACCAGGTGTATGAATGTCATGACTGATGTCATAACATTCTAGTTTATTAGGTACAGATTTATTAGGTACCTTTGCAGAAAAATATTGTCATACACGTACTGATGTTTATGAGTGTGTATCTGAGCATTTTGCAAAATGATCACATTTACCAAAATCAGTAAACAGGAATTCAGATGTCATAACAAATGTTAAGACATCCTGTTCTGAACTAACAGGTATGCAGTTTGGTTAATTCTGAGTTTTTTCAGGAAAATGACTCAGTCTTTCCAGAACAGAATCCTGCGTTTTCTTTGGGTTAACCTAGCTCAACCCCAACCTGGTTGATATAGTCCTGTGACCTAGTCTTAAGGACAAACGGAATTAACCCTAGCTTTTTGTGGAAACCCTAACTGAAGATGCAGCTGCTATATATTCAACAGGGCTGCTATTTTGAAGGTATCCCTTTTTGACAGAAGATCATTTAGAAGCTGTATAGTTTTAACTATTGTAATCCAAGCAATTATCATTGTGATAAGTGACTTGGAATAGGTTTTAATTTTAAGGGTTGTGTATCACTCAAAGCTTTGAAGCAAGAGTGTTTGTATGTCTCTTGACTAAAGTTTTGAAGCAAAGTCAAGTTAGGTTTGTGTATCACTCAAAGCTGTGAAGCAAGAGTGTTTGTGTTGCTTGATTAAAAAGCTGTGAAGCATAATCAAGTGTATGTTTTGAAGAGTGTCTTCATCAATTCATTAGTCAAATTGTTTTATGTATCACTGCTGTGATTGAGGGGGAGTGAGTAGGAACTCAGGTTTAAGTTGTACTTAGATTGAAGTTGCATTGGGTAGGTCTTAAGTGAAGGAGATAAACTGGTTGGTTTATTCCTGAATTAATATCTCTTATAGTGGATTTCCTCCCTGGCTTGGTAGCCCCCAGAGTAGGTGTTGTTGCACACTGAACTGGGTAAACAATTGACTGTGTTCTTTACTGTTTTTGTATTTACTGTCTTATAGAAAGTCAGATACGGTGTCATAACATTGAACGTGACATTGAGTATCTGCAGCCAGAATTTCAATTGGCATCAGAGCAGGCACCCTGCCTGTATTACTGGATGAGATCTAGGGATATCACTTTCTGGCACTATGGACAAAAAAGGAGTTTTTGGAAATAGACCACCCATTCTGGATGGAACAAATTATGACTACTGGAAACCTCGTATGATTGCCTTCTTAAAATCTCTGGACAAAAAGGCTTGGAGAGCTGCTGACAAAGGATGGATCCATCCCACCATAACTGAGAAAGATGTGACAATCAGTTTGAAGCCTGAGGAAGATTGGAGTAAAGAAGAAGATGAGTTAGCCCTGGGAAATTCCAAAGCTTTAAATGCCTTGTTCAGTGGAATTGATAGAAACATTTTCAGACTAGTACATCAATATGAATTGGCCAAGGAAGTTTGGGACACTCTCAAAACTACTCATGAGGGCACTTCCAAAGTGAAAATGTCAAGGCTTCATATGTTAACTACCAAGTTTGAGAATCTAAAAATGATGGAAGATGAAACCATTCATGAGTTTCACATGAACATCTTGGAGATTGCCAACACCTCAGGAGCACTGGGAGAAAAGATGTCAGAAGAAAAATTGGTGAGAAAGATTCTCAGATCCTTGCCTAAAAGATTTGCTATGAAGGTAACTGCCATAGAGGAAGCCCAGGACATCAGCAAGTTGAAAGTGGATGAACTAATTGGGTCTCTTCAGACTTTTGAGATGGGGATCACTGAAAATGGTGACAAGAAGAACAAGAGCATAGCACTTGTATCCAACACTGATGTTGAAAACAAGGAGGATGAAGAAGAAAATATTTCAGAAGCTATAGCCATGCTTGGAAGACAGTTCAACAAACTCATCAAAAGAATAGATCCAAAGTCAAGGTCTAATGTTCATAACATTCCCTCTGACATTGACAGTTCCAGCAGAAGACCAAGGTCAGAAGAGAAGGGAAATCAAGGCAGAGGAATTCAATGCCATGGCTGTGAAGGATATGGGCATATTCGAGCTGAATGTCCTACCTTTCTTAAGAAACAAAAGAAAGGAATGACTGTTACTTGGTCTGACTGTGATTCAGAAAGTAATTCTGAAGAAGAATCTTCCAAACTAGTTACTGCTCTAACTGGTGTCTGTACCTCTGAAAGTGACACTAGTGATGAAGAAGTGACATTTGAAGAACTGGCTGATACTTACAAGAAATTGTGTATCAGAAGTACTGAAGTATGTGTGCAGAATGAGAAACAATCAAAACTCATCATAAAGCTGGAGGCTGAAAAAAGGGCAAACCTTGAAACTATAAGTCATCTAGAAGGGGAAGTTCAATTGCTGAACTCACAACTGAATCAAATGACCAAATCTGTCAAGATGCTGACTAATGGAACAGACAAATTGGAAGAGATCCTTCAGGTTGGACAAAATGTGGGAAATAAATCTGGACTAGGATTTATGGAAGCAAAGAAATCTGGTACAGATAAGAAGATCGGGCCTGATAAGCAAATGTCAAAACAGATGTCTCAACACAACTCTCAACACCAGGAACAGAGACATATGAAGAAAAGATACCAAAGATGGAGATGTCATCATTGTGGGAGATATGGCCACATAAAGCCTTTCTGCTTCAGATTGCATGGATACCCTAATCAGAACTCAGGTGTCAAACCTAAGTCTAAAAAGGTACCACATGCTCCTAAATGGAAGAAAAAGGCTACTGCCCTGATAGCCCACACTTCCCTGAGGGTCTCTGCAAAGGAAGACTGGTACTTTGACAGTGGGTGTTCCAGACACATGACTGGAATCAAGAACCTCATCAATAATGTTAAACCTCACACCACCAGTTTTGTGACCTTTGGAGATGGTGCTAAAGGTGAAATCAAAGGAGTTGGTAATTTGGACTGCCCTGGAGTTCCAAGTCTGAATGAAGTACTGCTGGTAAAAGGGCTGACTGCTAATCTCATTAGTATCAGTCAATTGTGTGATCTAGGATTCAAGGTCAATTTCTCAAAATCTGAATGTCTTGTAATTAATGAAAAACAAGAAATTGTCATGAAAGGAGTCAGATCTAAAGACAACTGTTACTTGTGGGAGCCTGAGAACACTAATCTCTCCTCTGTGTGTTCCATTGCAAAAGAAGAAAAAGAGGTGAAACTGTGGCACCAAAAACTTGGCCATATTCATCTAAGAGGTATGAAAAGGATTATCTCCATGGAGGCAGTCATAGGGATTCCAAGACTGCAAATTGATGAAGGAAGAGTTTGTGGTGAATGTCAGGTTGGTAAGCAGACTAGGATGTCACATCCAAAGTCAAGACATCTGACCACCTCTAAGGTTCTAGAACTTCTTCATATGGATCTGATGGGAACAATGCAAGTGGAGAGTCTTGGTGGAAAAAGATATGCCTATGTGGTTGTGGATGATTTTTCCAGATTCACCTGGATTAACTTCATTAGGGAAAAATCTGATGTATTTGAAGTTTTTAAAGAATTGTGCAAAAGAATTCAAAGAGAAAAGGAAGGGTGTATTGTCAGAATCAGAAGTGATCATAGCAAGGAATTTGAAAACAGCAAGTTTGATGATTTCTGTTCCTCAGAAGGAATTAGTCATGGATTTTCTTCTCCTATAACTCCTCAGCAAAATGGAGTTGTGGAAAGAAAAAACAGGACCATACAGGAATCTGCCAGAGCAATGATACATGCCAAAAGACTTCCTATGTATTTTTGGGCTGAAGCTATGAATACAGCCTGCTATGTCCATAACAGGGTCACCTTGAGAAAGGGAACCTCATCCACCATATATGAACTCTGGAAAGGAAGAAAACCAATTGTGAAGTACTTCCATGTGTTTGGCAGCAAATGCTATATTCTGGCAGATCGTGAACAAAGAAGAAAACTGGACCCTAAAAGTGATGAAGGCATATTTCTAGGATACTCCTCAAACAGCAGAGCTTATAGAGTATTCAATTCCAGGACCAAAGCCATGATGGAATCAATAAATGTTATAATTGATGATTATCATGAAGAAATAGATGTCCCTTGTAATGTTGAGACATTCTTTGAGACTTCAACCCAACAGAATGATCTACCCAACACCTCCACAACAGAATCTGAATCAAAGGAAGCTAGCAAAATCCCTTCCTTCAGAATTCAGAAGGATCATCCAAAAGAGCTCATCATAGGAGATCTCAACAGTGGAGTCATTACAAGATCTAGAGAAATCATCTCAAACTCTTGTTTTGTGTCCAAAATGGAACCAAGAAATGTCAAAGAAGCTTTAACTGATGAATACTGGATTGGAGCAATGCAAGATGAACTGAACCAATTCAAGCAACATGAAGTTTGGGAACTGGTTCCTAGACCTGAAGGAACTAACATCATTGACACAAAATGGATTTTCAAGAACAAATCAGATGCTGAAGGAGTTGTCACCAGGAATAAGGCAAGATTTTGATGGGGTTGAAGGGGTTGATTTTGATGAAACCTTTGCACCTGTAGCCAGGCTGGAATCAATTAGACTCCTATTGTCAATTGCTTGTCTTCTGAAGTTCAAGCTATTTCAGATGGATGTGAAAAGTGCCTTTCTAAATGGGTACTTTAATGAGGAAGCTTATGTGGAACAGCCTAAAGGCTTTGTGGATCCGAATCACCCTGATCATGTCTACAAATTGAGAAAAGCTCTATATGGCCTGAAACAAGCTCCTAGAGCATGGTATGACAGGTTAACAAAGTTTCTCTCAGACAAAGGATACAGAAAAGGAGGCTTGGACAAAACACTCTTTATCAAAACTGAAGGAGGGAAGTTGATGGTTGCCCAAATATATGTTGATGACATAGTGTTTGGAGGAATGTCAGAAGCTATGGTTAAACATTTTGCTGACCAGATGCAGGCTGAATTCGAAATGAGTCTTATGGGAGAACTAACTTATTTTCTTGGACTGCAAGTCTCACAGATGGAGGACTCAATCTTCTTATCTCAAAGCAAGTAGGCTAAGAACATTGTAAAGAAGTTTGGTATGGAGAATGCCAGTCACAAAAGGACTCCTGCTCCTACTCATTTAAAGCTTTCCAAAGATTCAAGTGGGGTTAAGGTGGATCAAAGTCTGTACAGAAGCATGATAGGAAGCTTGTTGTACTTAACAGCCAGCAGACCTGATATTGCTTTTGCAGTTGGAGTTTGTGCAAGATACCAAGCTGATCCCAAAGTCAGTCATATCAATCAAGTGAAGAGAATTTTGAAGTATACTTACAACTATGGGTTGCTATATTCTCATGGCTGTGAACCAACTCTGACTGGTTACTGTGATGCTGATTGGGCTGGTAGTGCTGATGATAGAAAAAGCACCTCTGGAGGATGTTTCTTCTTGGGAAATAATCTGGTTTCCTGGTTCAGCAAGAAACAAAATTGTGTGTCTCTCTCTACTGTTGAAGCTGAATACATTGCAGCTAGTAGTAGCTGCTCTGAAATGATCTGGATGAAACAGATGCTTACTGAGTATAATGTCACACAAGATGTTATGACATTGTACTATGACAATCTGAGTACAATCAACATTTCCAAGAATCCCATTCAGCATAGTAGGACCAAACATATTGACATAAGACATCACTTTATCAGAGACCTTGTAGAAGAGAAGACAATCAAATTGGAACATGTTGCCACTGAGCTACAGCTGGCTGACATTTTTACCAAGGCTCTTGATGCAAATCAATTTGAAAACTTGAGGGGTAAGTTGGGTATTTGCCAACATGAGGAATTGTAGCAATTAATTTTGCTTAAAACAAGGGTTAAAGGAGTTATGCTTGTTCAGATTGGGTTAAAATTATATTTTCCCATTTTCTTCAATTCTTTTAAGAAGTTGAATAGACACTCCTTTTCTTCCTTCCCCTCTCGTCTCCTCATCAAAACCCAGTCTCTCAATCAGAATTTTCTCTTCAGTTGCTGTTGGTCCTCTAAGACTGTCAAAATGTCTCAAACACCATCATCATCCAATACGACTATTTCAACCTCTTCCTCTGATCAAGATTCTAGGACAATCTCTTCTTGTCTGGACTCTGAAGTCCTGGAGATTTCTTCTCTTAGAAAAGTGGAAACTAACCACACCAAGGTCAAAGAGCTGAGAACAAGACATGCAGGAAGGTCCCAAGCTTCTGCCTCTGGTAATTCATCTCATCCTTCTTCTTCAGTTCCCCCTGAAATTGCAAATAGGGAAGGGTCAGCCTATGTTCGTCAAGCAATAGCTAAAATTGTTTCAAGAATTCTGAACGAGAACCACTTAGTTCCTGGCATTTCTATTCCTTTAAATCAAGAAAGTTCAAATGCTGAAACAAATCCAGATGTCTCTAAGGATGTTGAGACATCAGACAAAGAGAAGAATGCTGACATTGCTCACAAGAAAAGGAAGAAGCCCGAATCCTGAGTCTGATGACAGTGTTTAAAGGTTGGTGGAGTTGCTGTTTGGTGGAGTTGATGCTGGTCCCTGGTGGAGTTTGCAAAGTGTGTTCAGTTTTTTGTCTTGTTGTGTTACTTTTTTTGGATGACTGTATAATCTTTAAGAACATGTATCTTTGGCCCATTTGTGGCTAAAGAGGGGGAGATATATTTTGGTAGACTTTATTTGACATTCCATTTTTCTGCAGTCATATTTATTCTGCTGCTATCTATCTCTGATTGCTTAGGGGCTTTAGCCAAAAATCTGCCAAAAGGGGAGTTTGTAGTTGTTTAGGTATTGGCATGCATTTTTGGTAAAACCAGGTGTATGAATGTCATGACTGATGTCATAACATTCTAGTTTATTAGGTACAAATTTATTAGGTACCTTTGCAGAAAAATATTGTCATACAGGTACTGATGTTTATGAGTGTGTATCTGAGCATTTTGCAAAATGATCACATTTACCAAAATCAGTAAACAGGAATTCAGATGTCATAACAAATGTTAAGACATCCTGTTCTGAACTAACAGGTATGCAGTTTGGTTAATTCTGAGTTTTTTCAGGAAAATGACTCAGTCTTTCCAGAACAGAATCCTGCATTTTCTTTGGGTTAACCTAGCTCAACCCCAACCTAGTTGATATAGTCTTGTGACCTAGTCTTAAGGACAAACGAAATTAACCATAGCTTTTTGTGGAAACCCTAACTGAAGATGCAGCTGCTATATATTCAACAGGGCTGCTATTTTGAAGGTATCCCTTTTTGACAGAAGATCATTTAGAAGCTGTATAGTTTTAACTATTGTAATCCAAGCAATTATCATTGTGATAAGTGACTTGGAATAGGTTTTAATTGTAAGGGTTGTGTATCACTCAAAGCTTTGAAGCAAGAGTGTTTGTATGTCTCTTGACTAAAGCTGTGAAGCAAAGTCAAGTTAGGTTTGTGTATCACTTAAAGCTGTGAAGCAAGAGTGTTTGTGTTGCTTGATTAAAAAGCTGTGAAGCATAATCAAGTGTATGTTTTGAAGAGTGTCTTCATCAATTCATTAGTCAAATTGTTTTATGTATCACTGCTGTGATTGAGGGGGAGTGAGTAGGAACTCAGGTTTAAGTTGTACTTAGATTGAAGTTGCATTGGGTAGGTCTTAAGTGAAGGAGATAAACTGGTTGGTTTATTCCTGAATTAATATCTCTTATAGTGGATTTCCTCCCTGGCTTGGTAGCCCCCAGAGTAGGTGTTGTTGCACACTGAACTGGGTAAACAATTGACTGTGTTCTTTACTGTTTTTGTATTTACTGTCTTATAGAAAGTCAGATACGGTGTCATAACATTGAACGTGACATTGAGTATCTGCAGCCAGAATTTCAAATATTTTAAATTATTTTATTTATATATAATACATAAATAAGTATTATTTAAATTATATCTCTCTCACACATATACACATTTAAAATATTATTACATAATGTTTTTAAAAATAATTTAAAACTAATTTATATATTAATGTTATATATTAACGTTAATATATAAATTAGCTTCAGATATTATACTATAATATTCAAATTATATTTAAAACAAAAACATATATAAGTTAGAAAATGTATAATGTAATATTTCAATTATTTCAAAAAACAAAAATATATAAAAATTATTATATATATATATATATATATATATATATATATATATATATATATATATATATATATATATATATATATATATATATATATATATATATATATATATATATATATATATATATATATATATATATATATATATATATATATATATATATATATATATATATATATATATATATATATATGTGTGTGTTATATATATACTTTATAAGTGTTATATAGTAATACAATATTATATTTTTTTTATAAATTAATTTTCAAATTTTGAATATTATACTCCATGGGACCATATTTTAAGCTTTGAGCAAACATTTGAAAAACACTATCATTATGTATTATAACGTTATAATATATTGTTTTTATAAATTAATCTATTTGAAAACATTTTTATATATTCTCGTTTTTATAAATTTATAAATATGTTGTTTTATAGTATTAATTTACAAATAAGTTTATAGTTAACATTTTATAAATATTATAGTTAACATTTTCTAAAATATATATTTGTGATCCTAAGTCTATAACAACTTGAGAAAGTAGTCTAGTGGCAGGGGGGCCTTTCTAATTGCTTTGTGTCTTGAGTTCAAAAATCTATGGAACCATTTTTGTAAACTTTGAAATTTAACCATGAACAACAAAACAATAAAATAATAATATAAAATGCAATATGGAATTTAAAAAATAAAAATAATTCCAACAAACCATCTCTATCATAAAAAATAATAATAATAAAAAAAGAGTGTCACGTCAAAGATTCAGCTGATTGGATTTTAAGAAGTGTCAAAATAATGAAATCTTAAAATATTTGAATTAAGGTTTTCAAAACTATTTCTTTTGCAAATGCTTCTCACAAACAAACAATAATAACCAAGCAAGAAAGAAAAGTGACATGTTTGGTTGATACAAGTTCACCTTAGAAAAGATTACTCTTATTCACCCGGAAATGTGATTTCACCTTAGAAAACGACTTAATCCAATAATCTAGAAAGATTACAACAACCTCCAAGAGTCTAGAAAGACACCTTAGCCATCTCAAGTAATTCTGACTACAACTTGGCCACTTGAGGAAATAAATCTAGAAGGACTTACAACAACGTCTAAGTGTTTAGAAAAACCCGTTAGTCCTCTCAAGTAATTCTGACTACAACTTAGTCACTTGAGGAAACAAATCTAGAAATATTTATAATCATATAGTGTTTACAAGAATACTCCTATAAATCAGATTTAACACTACAATGAAGAACTAATGTTTGCATACAAATATGAACAAACACTCTTGTGTATACAACAATGATAGAACTAACACAATAATGAGCAACAACTCTTGTGTTCTAAAGAGAGTAAGTTAACACAAATATGAGCAACAACTCTTTGTGTTTTTCCTTTGAATTCTCTCTCTCTCTCTCTCTCTCTCTCTCTCTCTCTCTCTCTTTGTTTTTCTTATGCTTTTGATGCTTTGATTGTTAGAATGTTTTTTTGTTGATGATTGAGTTTCTTATTCTTTGATCATTTCCAAAGAAGTAGTAATCCCTTTATATAGGCTGAGAAAAGAAGACCATTAGAAAACGTCACTTTCATCAAGCCGCGTGCTACAATGATAGTGTAAGAACATGGGAAACAACGAACACACACAAACTTCTTTCGTACACTTTCTTTTCCATAAATAATGGGAAAGGTGACGTATTGTTGTACTTGTTTGCTTGTAACATAAGTTTCCAATCTTTTCTTATTTTTGAGATACTTCTGATTCTGAAGTAGTAAGAGAGTGTAGAAGAGATCATGTCTTTGTTCTTCAATCATCTGATGGAATGATTCTGATATGAAGAGATGAATATTCGAGAAGATATTTCTTATAGTGTTCCCAAAGGTATCAGAGTCTTCACAACCAGAACCTAGTCTTCAAATATGTAGCAGCAACTTATCTAACAACGAGTTTCTTGAGTATGAGGGTTGAAGTAAAAGCTTTATCTGAAAAGCACTTATCTTGATATCTGATCGTTGAAGCAAAAACTTGATATCTGATCTTGAAGAAAAAGCTTGATATTTGATATTCACTGTTGATTCTTTTTCTGAACATACTTGTCTTCTGAAGCACCAACTTATTTGGAGAAGTACGTGGTTCCATTTCTGGCGAACATTCATCATTCTTCAGAACTACTGTTGTTTCGTCAAAACTTAAGCGATAGTCTTTCTGATGCGAACTAAACACATTTAATGATTCTTCAGAAAACAACCCTGAATCAATTTGAATGTTTTATCTGCACACTTAAAGAATTATTAGATACCAAAATTGTTACATATAAAATATATGTATTGTGATCATAAAAACCCAGAGATTACGTGGAGAACCAAATCTTGTCCTAACAATCTCCCCCTTTTTTATGATGACAAAACCATGTATTTTGATGAAACCATTTTACAAGGTAATATCAATTAAAGTATCAGAGTAAGTTTAAAAAAACTCCCTCTGAGATAAACAATCTTCCCTTGAGATGAACAATCTCTTCTTGAGTTAAGGACTTATCAACCTTTAGACATGAAAGGGCTTTACTGAGCATTGTTATCTTTTGTATCGCCTAATTCAATGAATAAGATTCTTTTTAACGTTTATCAGAGCTTGTTTTTATCAGAACATCTTTCAATAGATCTGTTATCTCATAACCTTCGAAATGATAGAAGTTTTATATCTGATCTTAATTGATTTGAATCCTTTAGACTTCAGAAGTTCTTTATCAGAACTTTCTAAGCAATAGATCCATTTGCTTATTCCTTGTACCTGAAACAACATTCTTAAAACAATCTTGCATATATATATATATATATATATATATATATATATATATATATATATATATATATATATATATATATTGTTAGAATGTAAGAAGCAGGATTATAGAGTATTAGATATATCAAACTCATCACTATCTTTCTCCACGTTTTTGTCATAAACAAAAAAGATAAAATATAAAAATTATTTGTGAAAAAAATTAGCACATTTTTCTATTGTAGATAAAATAAACACAATTATACTGAAAGAGAGGAACAAATAGAGTACATAATTTTTTTTGGCCAAAAGGGAACTTAAAATATTAAAATAAACTTAAGCAAAAAATGAACAAAAATAATTCAAAATGGATAGCCTATAGTGTCTAAGGGTTAGATGGGGATGGATCCTTCTGAGCCAGGAGTTGAATCAGAAGTTTTTGAATATTATTGGTAATTGCATCCTGTTTGTCAAGCCTTTCGTAAACCATTTTCTGTTCTTTTTTTGCAACATCTCAAGCGTTTTCATAATTGTAGAAATGTTTTCATCCTTCTTCCAATATTTTCTCAGCTTTTTTCTCAGCTGCAGCTTTATCAGCGACTTCTCTTTCTATAGCTTCTCGTTCAGCAGCCTTCTGGGCTTCTTCAGGCATAAATCTTTCTTAAGCTTTTTGCACATATTCAATCTTACTTTGAACAACAAGATTTATAATTCTAAGAACTTCAATAGACATTCATATATTAAACGTGTTCCAACTGGAATTCACACGCAAGGAATCATTATTGGAGTTAGATTACTCACGAAGCTTCTTCACTTTTCTTTCAACATTGTGTTTAAAGTTAGATATAGCTTCATCAAGGGTAAGACTAATAGGATGAGCAACAGAGGCATGATTAATCAAAAGAGTTTCATTAATAGGATTAGTTTCTTTATCTGATTCATTTTCAAGAGAAATGGTTTTATTAGAGTCTTCTGAATCATAAGTGACTTGGGTTTCAGTGGAAGGATGAGGAGAATCAGGATCATAAGTTTCAGAGGTGTTGGTAAGCTTCAGAGCTTCTGAAGAGGTGTTGGTTGTGGAAGTGAAAGGTGTGGGTGAAGGAGAAGTGTTTGAGGAGATGGGAGGTTCAGAGTTAGTAACTGGTTGATGTATAGAGGATGGGATAATGATAGAGGTTAGTGGATTTGTGATTATTGGAAGAGTTTTGGAAACGAAAATTTCTTGAGTGGAAGTGGGTGTGGTTGATGCAACGAATGTGAATGAAAATTCTAATAAATATTGAGAAAATGGGGGTGTAAAAGTCAGAGGTGTAAAAGAGAATTTTGTAGAAGGAATTTTTGAGGTTGTTGTTTGAAGGATGATTTGAGATGAGGTTATAATTTTGGATTTTTTAGTGAGAGTAGAATAAAAAGATGACGAACATGAGATGGATGAATTTGTAATTGTGGTCGAAGAGAGTGGAGATGGTATATTAATTAATGAAGAAATTGTTCTAGAACTAAAATCAGAAACATCAAAGATATAAGATTTACTGGATGACACAGTTGTAACAACTTTCTGAGCAGAATTTTCATAAACACCTGGTTCCCAAATTCTTAATTTCTTCTCTTGATGTTTCTTCTTTTTCTTCAGAGTAGTATCAAACTTCCTTTTGAGTTGAGAGGGGGGTTTATCCAGAAAAGAATCATACTCAAAAACAAATGCGTTAACCCCTTAAGTTGCCAAACAATTTAGATAATTTTCAAGGATCTCTGATGGATCAAGCTCAGTGAAGAGAAGATAACCATCATGTCATATCCCAAATTTGCTCACCTTGGTGCTAGACTGAAATTGTTGTTAAACTTGAAGTTTTATAAAACTATTTTGGTTGGTATACAATAATATTTTAGAGTTTTATAAATATTCGTTTTCAAGTCTAATAAAAAAATATAATAGTCTGATTTTAAAATATTTATTTTTAAAATAATAAAATTTTGTTTAACCTTCGTATGCTCTCAAGTGCATTTTTATTTTGAATAAACAAGATAGCACAATTGATAAAGAATAAAGTTTACAAGAATGAGGTTGTAGGTTCAAATCTCTTATGTTACTCAAAGGATTAAATATGAGGCCACTGTTTTGTTTTTGTTTGCAAATTTTATTACTTATTAATTTTAACTTGTGGATCGCTTAAAACTATATGATAGTTTATGTTTTTCTTTCCATATTTTTGTGTGAGCGATTTTTATCCGTTAACAACTTTCATATACAATTCTCACGATAACCCTATACATATTTATCTCCATCTTCCACCTCTTTTGTTTCAATTTTACTTTTCTTTTTTTTCGTTATAATTTTTTCTATGACTCTAACAATTGCCTTTATCTCTTGTAATATTTTTCAACCTCACAAATATTTAGTAATTTTTTCCCATTTTTCTTTAGTTATCTTATATTAAATTAGCATCCTCACCTTTTGCACTATCATCTAATTATCTCTTACTTACTTTTTTTTCTTAAATCAACAACAAAAAACAAAACATAGACAAGCCACTTCACCATTCTTGCACTAAGATGAAAAATGAGACACTGAAGTGGCTCCGGAAGTTGGCACGAGATCGATTAATCCATCTTTTCACACACAAACAAAACAACAATAGAAAAAAATACAAACTCAAGAAAAAGGAAGAAGTCAAGAAAATGGAAGTAGAAGAAGTATTGAGAGAGACTCGTTGGAAGAAGAAGAGAATACAATATAAAGTTTCTCTCTCTTTATCTCTTTCTCTACTTCACATTTTATTTTTATTATTTTAGTTTAAATTATTAATTTAAATTAGAGTGAATTAAGGCTTTAGAAATCAAGGTGGGCCTTGGGCCTTCCCTTTCAATGTTACACATCTCCATTATAATATCACCTCCCTTAAGTTTTGATTTTTTTTGATTTTTTCTTTATTTGATTAATTTAGTTTCTTAATTTTTTTAGTTTAATTCATTTAACTTAGTTTAATTACTAATTATCAAAAAATAATAAAAACATTTTTTTTAGATTATCTTTTATTAATAGAAATTAATATAAATCAAGCCCTTTTTTCAATCATAATTAAATCAAACATTTTCTCAAATAAAATTAATTCAACAATTGAAGAAGATATTTAAACCCACAATTCACCAGGTACTCCACCCGCGTCTTTCATGATGAGCGACATGTGGCCAATATTTGCCTTCGTGACGAGAAGATTTTATCATACTCCCCTCTCTCTACGTCCTACCATACTCTTTATCGACCGATAAAATACTAAAATGGCTAACCAATCAAAAACCATTTTTTTGCTAACTTAATAAAACTATAAGATATTTTTGCAAATAAAGAATTAAGGAGATTTTCTTTTGAAATTAACTGCGAACTACATCTACGCTCACACAATTTTCAACCCAGACAAGGTTCAAGGATAAATTCGAAAGCAATTGTTCGTAATCCATAAAAAACACCAACCAACTGCGAACTACGAATTGAGACTCTGATTCCTCATAAGAGGATACATAGGCATACGACTAAAATCGTGGTGAGTTCCCCTAATAAAAATTAAAACCCTATTTCTCAAAGATTCTTTTTCTAACCCTAGTATCCTTGTGAACAAGGTAGATGAGGGGTGCCTAACACCCTCCCTTCTTCTAAGAATGAATCCAACAACTTAGAATCTTTGACCACATTAGGGTTATCCTTTATATTCTCTTCTCAAAGATAAAAGTTAAAGGTGACGACTCTCAATTTCAAATCAGTTACAACAGCTAGCGACTCTGTTGGAGACTTAACCCTTGGGTTAGAAGCCTTTCCTTGAATTTAGGGTTTTAAGGATATTTTTATTTTTGTTATTTCTTTACATTTATTTATTATTTTTGGTTTATTTAATTTTTATGTACTTTTTATCATTTCTTTTTGTGGCGGGATTTTATTATTTCAAAAAATATTATTATTTAAAAAAAAACCTTAGAAAGAAGGTCCATCTATTAGCCAAGGGGATACATCAGCCCTATGAGTTAATGTGACGACTTCGCCTAGAGTCGGTGGAATTCCGTGAAAGGAATATGTCTCAGAAGACATCCTTTTGTGGGGTAGGACTTTGGAATGAAACCTATGACTCTTTGTATAACCCTTGAACCAAAATCTCATCGTGAGACCTTTCATGACCTAGAGACGGAAGTTTCGGTCTGTAAAGAGGCTCCACTTATGGGAGCCCCTTGTGCCTTTCCCTATGGTGTAATTCATGATAACCCTAAGGAAACCACCTTATGGGGAGGGTAGATGATTCGTATGCCGAAACTAGGAACCTACATGCTAAGGATACCTTTCACATCCCACTACAATCCCTAAACTCGCAAGGATTATCTTTACATCTATTACTGTCTTTAGCTCGTATGGATTCCGTCTATCAATTATAATCTCTAGCCTATAGGGATTTCCTTGATTTGTTATAATTCTATCCTGTAGGGATCCTCTTTTGTCTTTCATTGTCCTTAGAATCTTAGGATCTTGATCTCCATAGGTTGATATGGAACCTTCCCACAAAGGACGTCCTCGCTAATGCACGCCATGTGGCCTATATCAAGACATAGGATTTGATGATCGTTGACCGGTCATCATGTGCCCTCTTCCATGCTATTCCTTCAGTCCAACTTTCATCTCAACTATCCATTGGACTATCATAATTCATAGCCTGAAGGATTTCCCGTCCCTCTATTATAATCCCTAGCTTGTAGGGATTCCTCTTCGTTTTTAATTGACCATAAACCTTAAGGAGTTCCTGTTTGTCTCAATCTCTGAGTCAGTATAGGATGTCCTCATTTCCATGTCTATTGTTAAACTCGTATAGGATACCCTTATGTTTACCTTCGTACTATGTCCGTATCGCATTGCATGTCCATGAAACTCTTTTGCATACCCTTAAAAGCCAAAAAATATTTTTGCATGTTTACCTCCGTACTATGTCCGCGTCGCATTGCATATCCATGAAACTTTTTTGCATACCCTTAAAAGCCAAAAAATATTTTTTCATTCCCATGCATTCACATACATTCCTACATTTGCATCTCATGCTTTTCCACCTTCGCTCCTATTCAACTATTACCGAAATGCTAGCTGATTTCTTTGTACCCACAAACGAACTTAAGACAATATGAAATCATGTAAGAAGGAGATTAAGCACTCGAGATTCAATGGATCATGCTCCTACAAATCTTATTGTAGAGAGAAGGAAGCCTTTCACTATACAAGCCTATGCAACACCTCAGTTTCAACTTTCATTAGTGATTCCCCCATTGCCCTATCAACAAAATTGGTATGCCCGAAGATAAGTCTAGGGTCATCCCTATGCTTTGACAAGTCCAAAAACTACGAAGCATCTCTTGAAGTCACATGGATTAACAAATGAGCTCTTCTATAGGATCATTAGGCTTTATTAGTTACAAATTGTAATTTCCTAGTATATAAGTTTAATTTGGTGTAAATTTGTATTTTTCGATCAATAATTCTAATAAAATAATCAGTTCATTCATATTCACTTTCCTATAACTTTCCATTTCACTTTTCACTCTTCCATTCTCAAATTTCTTTAACAAACATCGAGGGAGAATGCTGAAAACTAAATAACTAAATTCTGCTAAACTATGCTTTCAATGTAAGACCGAGCTGACGATGTAAGGCATTATTTCACTTCCCAACAGTGGAGATATAAGGAAGTTAATCTATAGTCAACCCCCTCGATCCAGAAGTTGGAGTTTTGTGCTATTTTCTAAAAAAACCTTTATTTCAACCAGGGGCGCGGTAGATTTCAATTAATTCAATGATGCATTCAAATCCCAGGAGAATTGGGCCATCTAAGCAAAGGTTCAAGCATATCTCCTTCTTAGATACATAGTTGAGGAAATGATCTAAGCAAAGGTTCGAGCACATCTTCTTCCTAAGTACATCATTCAAGATAGAGGAAACAATGAAGATGAAGCTTACAAAGTAAACATGGCAGTCACAAATGTTCACAATAAAAAAAAGAGAAATTAAAAAAATATGCCCTCTAAGTCAAGTAAAAATAAAAAAGTTGACTTAGGAAAAAGTTAGGGTATCCCGATGGACCAAAATTCAAAAGAATCAGTCAATGCAAAAATAAGGGATTGAAAACAAACAAATTGGAGAAATATCTTATGACGGCCACCTCAAGAATCTTCAAGGTTTATCATCAATGCTTATACCTTATTAATACTTTTCATCGATGCTTGCATCTTTATCTATGCTTCTCATCATCTGTGCGACTACAAAATTTCTCTTGGAGATTAAATGCATTTGTTGAATTAATTGGATTTAGGATTGGAGAACATCAGGGAGAATGGGGAGGGTTTAAATAAATTTTGAGCCTTATATCCTTTGTTTCTTAAACCATGAGCCATGGCCATGTTACAACCTTCAAAAGTCCTAATTGAAGCAAGGTTAACTATGAAAGCATACTCGGTAAAATTTGTGTTAAACTGACTCCTATGTTTGTTAGAATTATTGCTAACCACTTCGCCTCTTCGAATTTTCATCTCTAATAATCAAATTCTATTCAAACTTAATTTCAAAACTTACATGTGCATAAAAAATTACTTTTCAAAAATGTATAATTTTATATACGAATAGACACTTAGCATCAAGAAGATTTCAAAATTGGTTCAATCAAAAGCGATCCTTTCCAGGGAGCTCCTAGCTAGGGGAAAAAATCTAAATGAAGAACCCTATAATCCTATAATCATAAGCAAGACTATTAATTGTAGGGGCATATCACATGAAGATCCTATTGACTAGGGGTGACCAGTCTGAGATTCAATCAACTTGGAACACATTTCAAAGCACTGTTCAATAAGGGGCATACCCTTCGAAGGGGCACTCCTTAATCAAGTTCCTATCATAACATGGCAGGGATCAGTTTCTTCTTTCGATGACTTCTCGAAGCTCTAACAATCAGGGGGCAACCTTTGAGACTCAAATGTTGGAGTTGGGGCAGCACATATCAAATTCATCTTACACCATGTGGAACCCTAAGTTCCTCTTTAAGCAACTTCAAGTACAAACTTTTAAAAGATTCAAATCTTGGGGTAATCTATATCAAAGTTTATGGTGAAGTCCAAGTTCCCTCTTAAACAACTTCAAGAACAAAACTTTTCAAGCTTCGAATACTTAGGTAAATCTATGTCAAGTTCATGGTGAGGTCTAATTTCTTTCTAAGGTACTTCCTTCAGATCCTGGAGATTGAGGGGAACATCTTTCAAAATTCGAATGTTGGGGTAAACCACTGTGAGGCTTGATCAAAATGAGTTGATTCAAAATGGTTTATCAAAGCCAAACATTTTCAAGAGTCTTTTTAAATCAGGGGCATAGTTCAAGATAGTAGGGGCTATTCATATTATGATCAAACTATTTCCAAGCTCATATCAATGAGAACATCCTCCAAGACCCAACATATTCCATATAGGGGCAAGCTCTCTGTGTACTTTCATAATCTTCAGTGGGTATTTCTCCTACATCAACAATCTTTGAGTTTAAATCGAGTATCAGGGAATCATGATAGCATAACATTCAACCACCATGTGACAAGCAACCTTGTTATGCAAGCAACAACTTTACGCTTTAATCATCCACGACCCATCATAGGGGCATCAGTCAAAAGCATGTGACTGTGCATAAGTCATTGTCATGCATTCATTGAGTAACTTCGATCCAGAACCAAGCTATACTTATCATCTCATCCAACTGACGACTTTCGACAGCATGGATCTAAGAAAGAGCCCAATTCTTAATGGCACATCAAAATTCCAACATCCATTGACGCATATCCAAGTCACCTATTACATGCATTGGTCAGTCATTCTATGCATTAACACCTGAATCTGCATGCATGCATAACATATCATAGACTGAGACTTAGGACCTTGTAAAAATCTAGAGTCAATTTCTAGGGGAGTCACTATTGCAATCTCTAACATATCCCTGACTATCCCTCTCAGTAAGTATGTGATACAAGCATTCTTCGTCAAACTAAATCGTAAGCAGCCTTGCATACTACCATCCAAGATGTGAGCAACCTCACACATTTTCTTATCTGCGTTTCATTAAATACGTGAGGACCCTCACACAACCTTATCCATTGTTCATTCGTAGGCAGCCCTACGAAGCATGAGCAACCTCATGGATCCATAGGTAAGCAACCTTAGGTAAAAGTTGTGAGTAGTCTCACACTTTCCAATCATATGATCAATGTCTCTCGGTAACCTTACCAATGTTAGCAACCCTGCTATTTGTTCCACCTTTCCAAGCCACCAAGTTGATATTATTCTAGTAGCCCTACTAACGTTGGTGTAAAGCCCAGTTCATGTCTGGCGCATCATTGCAAAAGTCCAGTTCTCGTCTGGTAATGTTCCAATTTCTGTTTGGAAGCTAATTATATCCCTAGTTCTTATCTGGTAGCCTATCTTGACATTCACAGTTCAAATAACATGGGCATTTCATTTATCAATCATTGCATCATTTCAATTCATAACAATATCATATCAATCATACATACCATGCATCATGCATACATCAAGCATAATCATATCAAACATGCATACATGCATTAAATTCAATTTTATATGCCTATGAAAACTGAGGAAAATCTCAAGGCATGCTGGCTAGCTAAGACACAGTCAATATCAAAGATCCAAGCTCAACACTATCCATTCATCTTTCTATTACTATAGCTACCTCGGTTTAGAACGAACACAACCGTCATAGGTATCGCTATCAAAATTTCACTATGCAGCTTACCTACGATTCATATCCAAAGCCTAGTCATCACCAGCCTCCGGGCATTACAGGTGCAATCATCAAACTCAAGCATTTTAAGTTCAAACCTTTCAAAACATTCAATTTTTTTGTTATCATGTTAATCAAGCCTCGATTGAGAACAAACATAACTTGCTACATTAGAAAAATTTTAGGGTTCATTTCTTCATGTTGATAGTCTTGGTTAAGGACAGACACAATCGACATCATCAGTGAATTTGGGGTTCAATTCTCCAAGTTGATCGAGTCTTGGTTGAGAACAGACAAAACCAACATCATTAGCAAAACCTTGGGGCCCTTTGTCAGATTATTAAAGCAAGTAATTACCTTGGTTGAGAACAGGCACAACTGGTAAAATTTCGATCTCACCTTTGATCTAGTTATCTAAGATTCAATCACCAAAACATTTTTCAATCATCTACCCCTAGGTTGTGGTAGGTTTGCGAATTAACAGATTCACATTATTCATTCCCTAGGTTGTAATGAACACATGAGTCTATCTTTCTGTTGTTTATCCGATAAGTCGTGATAAAGCACAAATTCTTCAAATAAAATCCCCTAGGTTGCGATAAATATGCGAATTATCAAGGTTATACTATTTATCCCCTAGGTTGTGATGAATAACATAAGCCTATCCCTGTTGTATTTTATCCCCCAGGTCATGATAAATGCATAGGTTCATCCTCCTACTGTTTACAACCTAGGTTTTAGTAAACATAATGAGATCTGCTGTATGATTCATCGCATCAGTCTCCATGCAACAATGCAGTATCAAAACTATATTTTATACATCCCTTAGGTTGTGATGAATAGACAAAATTTGCATTATAAACTTACTATAATATTTTTGAAGCAGTAGTAAGTCAACTTCAGAAACTCGTATTATTTACCTCCTTGGTTATGGTAAATGTATGAAAAACTTCGATCTTATTCCGCAAATACCTTAGTTGAGAACATACACAACTAGTATATCTATGATCTACATCTTTAGGTTTAATTATCTAGGATTTGGTTATCAAACTCAAAATTCAAACTTAAAGCCCGTAGTATCTATCCTCTGGGTTGTGATAGGTATGCGAATTTGCAGTATAGTTCAGTTTTTTAGTCTCTAAGTGGTAGTAAATTATCAAGTCTATGTACTTATCCTCTAGGACGTGATAAGTACACTAAGAAATGCCTTATTATATTATTCTATATAGTAATATATTTTCAACCCATATTATTTACTCCCTAGGTTGTAGTAGATGTGTAAAATCTACAATATAACTCATTGCGTTAGTCTCGAAGCAGTAATAGGTTATCTATCTCATTGTGATGTAATTCATGTGTTAGTCTCCATGCGGAAATGTATCATCAAGCTCTTTGTTATTCATCCCCTAGGTTGCGATGAATATGCAAAATTTGCGTCATTAACTTCAGGAAAGTTCAAGGATGAAGAATTGAGAGGTATGGAGGAATTTCAAGAAAGGTTCTTTGGCTTTCTAAAGCTTATCCAATAAGTGGGATATTTTATTCTATTTATAGGGAAGTGATTGGAATAAAAAGGAGGGGTGGATGATGTAATTTGAGTTAAAATCGTGCACACCTGCATCATTAGCAAAATATGACTTGCAAGTTATAAAAACTCAACCATTCCTTGTGTTTTGATGTGCTAAACCTTTCAGGAAACTTAGTTAATCATGTTTAAACATCAAACACGTGAAAAAATTGTGTTTAGATGTCACACTAATCAATTTGTAATCTGACTATAAATTAAACTTCAGTTCCAAGGTACCAACTTTGAATCCATGGTGCACACAACTCAATGGCATTTAGGGCATTATTATTGAAGCATTTGAAAGAAAAAGTCACAATATTTACAATGTGCCAAGAAATACTCCATTTGGATAATTGAGCTGAAAGTTATTTCCATTTGAATTTGTGAAAAACACACAAATATTTTGTACTTAGAAAAATTCAAAGGGTTGAACTTCAAAATGACCTATAATGTTCTTCACAATTACATGAATTTTAACTCAAAATTTGATCTTGATATCTGAAGATGACATGAAGTAGACCTCTTGAATTGAAGTCTGGAATTGATATTACTAAAAAATAATAAAAATTGAAAGATTTATGGTCTTTGGAAGATGATGAACAAATTTGTGGAAATTAACAAAAGATCTATAATCTTTTCAATTCTTCAATAACTTTCCAAGCATCCTCAAGTCTTGTACATACAAACAAAGTTGTAGTAGACATCCCAACGATTATTATGGAAAAGTAATGGGATCAAGGAGATAAAAATTGACCAAGTTCTGATCATTTGAAGCAAACCCTAGAATTCAAAGGCCTTTCAAGGAGACTTGTAATCTTTCTCAATTTTTTGTGATATTCCATTCAAAATTAGCCTTAGACTTCTGAAGAGAGATTTTTAAGGACCCTTTAAAGAGAATCATGGCTTTGAACCCAATCAAAAATCTCAAACAATAAGAAAGGTATGGTCCTTAGAAGTCAACAAAACCTAGCTTAGAGAGTGTCAAAATGACTTGAAACCCCTTTCAACTTTTAATGATTTTTCTTCACAATTGGATGTTGTCATATGAAGAGAGGTTGTTGTATATGATGATAAGAACCTATAGAAGAAATAACCAACTCAAAATGTTGACAATTGAGAGAGTTATGCACTGGTGATCACTAAATCTAGTATTTGCTCAATTAGGTCAAACTGGTTGAATCAACCTTGAATCTTTTGGACTATTTTTTTTTTGTGTACAAAATAATCATGATGAATCATAAGAGGCCTTTAAATGATGTTGTCTTGAAGCATAATCAAATATGGACCTTAAGTATGAATGAAGTTTGTTGAAGAAGGCATGGAAATAAACACATGAACCTATGAATCTTCTTGATGAATTCCACACCAACTTTGAGGAGGTCTTGACCTAAATAATGTGAGAGAGTTCCTTGAACCAAAAATTGTTGATTCCGTAGAAATGACCTTGGAGATTGAGCTCTTGCAATCCATTAGAGAAACATTTGATTGAGAATCACCCCTCAAACCCTATATTAGATGGTGAGATGAATTCAATTATGATCACCTATAATATTAAAATTTAAAGGAACATATATAGACATATTAATGTTAGTTAAAAGAACACGTGTACAAGATACACAATTCAAGGTGCTTGGTAATCCTTCAAGAGAAAACTTAAAGATAGGATAAAAAGAGAAACAACCCTAATGTGTGTGTCTTGATGCATTGTGACAAGATATGATGAGAAATCTTAGGGGGGAAATTGGGGTATAACAACTGCCCTTATTTAGGTGTCTTCTATCTGGGGATACGAAGGTTAAAATCTTTGCCTAGACGTGATTAAAGATACTTAAATACAAAAGAAACCCTATTTTTGGCCCTAAGATGCCATGGAATGCTTATGATCATGAATGCAAACAAACAACTCCAAAGGTGGCAAAAACCACCACTAGGTAAGCAGAAGATAAAATAATAGATCAAAAAGAGAGTCCAACCAGGAAAATAAATCGCTGGGGGATAGAAGACTCAACTCTACCGGGGTAAAGCCCAAAAAACAATGGATAACAATGATTGACAGATAACTGTGAACTACCCACTCCTAGAGGGGATAGAGAAAAGAGAATAACATCGACTCATAGGGGATCAGAAATTAACGACCTAGAGGATGCAAATAGAAGCAATAAGATGATACCAGTAAATACTAATATTAGGGCTGGTAATAAATGATTGGCATCAATACTTATGACTGGAACATTTGATTGACAACAGCGCTCATGGCTGGGAACAAATCAACTCTTTTAGAACAAAGTGAATCTCAACAATAAACTATCTTCCATAATGACAAGACTACCATCCATCGGAGTAAATCATATAAGTAATAAACTATCTCCCATAATGAAGAGACTACCATCAATCAGAGTAAAACATCTTAAAAACGAACTATCTCCCATAATGAAGAGACTACCATCCATCGGAGTAAAACATCTCAACAACGAACTATCTCTCTTAATGAAGAGACTACCATCAATCGGAGTAAAACATCTCAACAACGAACTATCTCCCATAATAAAGAGACTACCATCCATCAGAGTAAAACATCTCAACAACAAACTATCTCCCATAATGAAGAGAGTACCATCCATCAGAGTAAAATATATTAACAACGAACTATCTCCCATAATGAAGAGACTACCATCCATCAAAGTAAAACATCTCAACAACGAACTATCATCCATAACGAAGAGACTACAATCCATCGGAGTAAAACATATTAAAAACAAACTATCTCCCATAATGAAGAGACTACCATCCATTAGAGTAAACCTCAACAACGATTTATCTCTCATTACAAAGAGACTACCATCCACCAGAGTAAAACATCTCAATAACGAACTATCTCCCATAATAAAGAGACTACCATCCATCTGAGTAAAACATCTCAACAATGAACTATCTCCCATAATAAAGAGACTACCATCCATCGGAAAAATCTTCTCTGGCATTAACAAACTTACTGGGGAAGAACATGTTGCTCAAATAAAGAGACCTGCCACTTGCTGTTTACAAAGAGGATTGTGATAATGTTGCTGGGAAATGAATCTTGACTTCCTTGGGAAGTGCCAATACATTCATACTGAGGAGATAAAGTCTTCACATTCAAAATAAATGAACATTCTGAATCCATGGCTAAAAGAATACAGAAATCTAAATAATATTATTGTCGGGGACCACAGATTCAAACTAGGAACAAACCGGAGTGAAACAGTCAACCAAGTCAGCACCCAATGAGGAATAGGCTCAAATGGGGATCATATTACATCCAAATAATGAGCTACATAGGAAGGCTAAAGCAAAATTATTCCATAAGGGATAACTTAGTGGGGAAATTGAAAGGATATACACTTTCTGCTTAAGGTTGACAATCTATTGGAGAAAGGGTAACATAACTCTGCAAAGAGGGTAAAATGCCAACAAAAACATCAATGAATGAAAATGAGCAGTGGATTTTAATTCAGCTATGCATGATGTATGTATGAATGTATAAATGTTATCATGTATATACTGACAAAAATAGATATACAACACTGGGAATAACCAGTCAAAACCAACTTCGGTAAAGACAACATTCAGTTAAATCACATCCTTGATAAAGATTCCATAGAAGGGTAATCACCAACTTAGTAAACAAAGTCCGATTTCAAGGATTAACTTCAATGGGAGGAACCATGGCTTGAAAAATAATTAACGTAACAAATCGAATAACAATAAACAAATACAGTTGCAGGGATATAACCCCTTCCTCCGGGCTTCAGTGGGGAATATCATACAAACTTTACTAGGGAAGACAATGTCATATTGTATAGACTTCAATTGGGGATTCCACACTGAATTCACTAGGGAAAATAACGCCACATTGTCGAGGGGAGCTCGGATTCATTCTTAAATATCAAGAGTAATGGTTGTACAAACTTCTATGGGGAGAAATTATGAAACTTCATGGGGATAACAACTTTTAGAGAGAAGCATCATCTTTGCTTCATTTGGGGATCTAAGAAGTTAACAACGTAGCAGGAAGTCAAAATTATGGGGATTTTAAATCAAACTCAACACTTGGCGATAGAAAACCCAAAAATTTGACAGCTATCTCAACACTTCTTAGAAAAGATACTGCCCTTGACTGGCTACTCAGTTGGAAAAAAATCCGCGTCGAGTCCTGACAGGAGAATCTGGGATAGAGGCATTAAACCGTGAAAACCTAAAACCAAATAATCAACCTGGAGAAATATCTTAACCAAGACTTAATTGGGTAAAATAGGATTACAGACCCAACATCGCACCATATATCAATTGGTATGAAATCCAACTATCCAAGGAATGAAACACAAGAGGATCATGCGTATATCAGCAAGAGTAATAACAGGATACCTCTTGGGGAATCTTTTCAAAACATCAGAGTTCGTCAATCCTTGGAACCATTACTTTTGTTCCACTTGAATCACAAAATCTAAAGTAAAAAATCATTTGTAAATTCTTTTCAGAAACATTTTTTTATTATTAAGTCTTTTTGTTTTGTAAACATAGTAAAATGAGAACTACAAAGAAATGGATAAATGGTCAAACTTTATTAATAGAATAGTAGTCCGAAAATGGCGTGACTCCATGGATGATTACAAAGTTTTGGAAAACGGTAAATACATGGAAAAGTTACATTGAAGTACGATGACCACTATTCTCCCTAACAACTTTGAACTCCTAAGTAGAGGCTTCAGTCGAAGTATGGTGAGAATTTGAGAAAATTGTTGCTTCAATGATCAAGTCTTGTCTGACACAGTTACTTGCCAGGAAATCCCTCCCTTTTGCCTAGGTTTCCCTTGTGGGTTTTCAACCTACCGGGAAAATTTATTCTATTTTTGTCTCTAACTTTTACCTAGACCACCCTTTCGAGTTTTCAACCTACCGAGACACTCTTTTTTTCCTAAGCTTCCATTTTAAGTTTTCAACTTAGTGAGTTGTTATTTTAATTAATTAGGCGAAATATTTCTTGACTGCGTCAGTATTCATGGGACATGGGAACTCCCCGCCATCCATAGTTTCAAGAATTAATGCACCGCCAGAGAAGGCTTTCTTTACAACATATGGGCCTTCATAATTTGGAGTCCACTTGCCCTTAGAATCAACATTAATTGACATGATATTTCTGAGCACGAGGTCACCTTCTCTTAATTCATGAGGCTTCACCGTCTTATCAAAATATTTCTTTATTATTTTATGATATAATTGACCATGACACTGTTAGAACATAGTTTGATTCTACAACCCTTAATTAGAGTTTTGATGATAACAAACACAAAGAACAAATATGCACTCTAAAATTGTGTTACTGTGTATGCAGAAGTTCTGACCAAAGCAGCATCAGAAGTTAAGCTATAAAAGCTTTCTTGCTGAGGTAATCAGAATCTGCGTTGAAGAATGATGATCATAACTTGCGCTGAAGTGAAGAATAATCTGATTCTGAACAGAAGGTTCATATACAATCAGATTCTCACAACTCTAAGTCATCAATGTTCTGAAGCAATTGCAGCATACAAGATTGTAAGATTCTGAAGCGTTACTATTCAATCAAGACAACATCACATGCAACGACTTCATTCAGACAAGAATCTTCTCAATATGGAAACAACTTAAATGTCCATTATCACGCATTATGTTGGACAGGATTCCATTGCCTATATAAACAAGCTAAGAGGACAAATCGTTTACGATTTCACAACACTACTGCAATACATCTCAAAATGCTGCAAGCTTACATACTCCTTTCCACGCTCAAAATTGTATAAAAATATCACAGTTGTGATAACTGTTTTTGTAAAGAAAAACAACGATACACATAATTCTTTTATCTTGATTAAGATAGTTTTTCCTTGAGATTGGCCGGGTTGTGGTTGTACTCAAGAGGACTTTGACAATTGTCAAATTAGTGATTGTAATCAGTTTTTGATTAGTGAATTAAGTCCTCGTTGGAGAGAGGCGAAATCACCTTGACGGGTGGACTGAAGTAGCTTGAGATCAAATGAACCAGGATAAAAATATTGTGTATTTGTGCATTTGATTTTAAGTTTTTAATTCAACCCCCCTTATTTTGTTTTTCACTTCTTCAATTGGCATCAGAGCGCCTGGTTCTGAGTTTATACACTTAACCGTGTCAGTACAATATCCAAGCTTCAGAAAAACACTATGGTGGGACCAAGCCAAAACATCAACAATGAATATCATGAGGACAAGGACAAAATCAGTGGCAAACCTCCAGTCTTTGATGGAGAAAATTTTGACTACTGGAAAGACAGAATTGAGAGCTTCTTTCTGGCCCATGATGCTGATCTATGGGACATGGTAATTTATGGATACACACATCCAGTTGATGAAAGTGGTCAAAAGATAGACAGAAAAAGGATGTATGACCAGCAAAAACGGGATTTCAGAAATCATCATAAAGCCAGAACAATACTTCTCAGTGCTATCTCATACTCAGAATATGAGAAAATCTCAAACAGAGAGATAACAAAAAATATGTTTTACTCTATGAGAATGACACATGAAGGCAACATACAAGTCAAAGAAACCAAGGCCCTTGCGCTCATTCAGAAGTATGAAGCATTCAAGATGGAAGACAGTGAATCTATAGAAGCAATGTTCTCAAGATTCCAGATCCTTGTTGCTGGGATAAAGGTTCTTGACAAAGGATATTCTACTGCTGATCACGTAAAGAAGATCATCAGAAGTCTACCCAAGCAATGAAGGTCAATGGTCACAACACTTAAGCTAGCCAAAGATATCAACAAGATATCTCTGGAGGAACTTGTCAGCTCCCTTAGAAGTCAAGAAATAGAGCTAGAAGAAGATGAGCCTCAAAAGCAAGGTAAGCCACTAGCATTAAAATCTAACAGAAAATATGATTCTAAGGTTTTGCAGGCTATGGAAGAAACCTCTGATGGATCCTCATCACAAGAAGATGAATTGTCTCTCCTCTCCAAAAGGGTGAATCATCTGTGGAAGCAGAGACAAAGGAAATTCAGAAATCCTAGAAGATCAGAGAATCAAAATGAATCCTCCTCTAGATATAGAAAGTCCGAGTCTTCCTCTGGACATAGAATATCTGAAGGTTCTTCAGGACATAGAAAGTCAAATAACAAGGACATCATCTGCTATGAGTGCAATGAGAAAGGGCACTACAAAAGTGATTGTCGAAGGCTCCAGAAGGAGAAGCCCAAAAAGAAGTTCTTCAAGGAGAATAAGAAAAGCCTTATGGCAACATAGGACGATTCAGACACTTCTGATGCTGAATCAGAGTCAGATGATGAAAGAGCAAACATAGCTCTCATGGAAAACATATCAGAAGACAGTGAAGCTTCTGGTTCAGACTCAGAATCAGACACTGAAGAGGTATTCCCTGACTTCACTATTAATTTTACTAAGGCTAAATTTGCAGAAAGTCTAAATGAAATCCTGGAAAGGTATCAGCAAATCAGAGTCAAATTCAAGAACCTAAAAATGGATTTTGTATCTGACTCTGAAAAGACTGAGAGTCTCAGATTAGAGAATTCTGAGTTAAAAGAAAAGGTTTCAAAATTAGAAAACGATTTGCAAAACTCTCAGAAGGAAATAATCTCAGAGACTCCCAATAATGCTGATGAGATCATCAAAGAGTATGATCATAGCTTTCATAAGTTTCTGGCTAAAAACATAGATAGAAGCAAAATGGCTTCAATGATCTATGGAGTTAGCAGGAATGGCAGAAAAGGGATAGGATATCAAGGTAAGGTATCTACACCTAAGAAAGTCATGGACCTAGTCATAAAACGCACACCACTTAAATCACACTTCATATATGGGCATACACACGACCTAAAATACACTAGTAATGATTACTCTGTCAAACCAAAATTCAACCAGAATTTTGGTAAAACTAACAAACCAGGACCCAAGAAGATATGGGTACCTAAAGACAAAATTATATATGTAGCAGATATCTTTAGCAGCAAGGCTAAAACACCAGTCATGGTACCGGGAATCTGGATGCTCTCGACACATGACGGGAAGAAACATATGCTCCAAAGCCTTGAACTTAAACCTGGAGGCTACATGGGCTTTGGAGGCAACCAAAGAGGAAAGATCATTGGCTATGGAACAGTAGGTAATGGAAATCTTCCCTCTATAAATAATGTGCTATTAGTTTATGGATTAATGCATAACCTGTTATCCATAAGCCAATTAAGTGATAACGGTTATGATATAATCTTTAATCAAAATTCATGCAAAGCCGTTAGTCAGAAAGATGGAACTATCCTTTTTAATGGAAAGAGGAAAAACAACATTTATAAGATAAAACTTTCTGAACTAAAAAGTCAGAATGTAAAAGTCTTCTCTCTGTTAACAACGAGCAATGGGTCTGGCACAGAAGATTGGGGCATGTTAGTATGAGAAGAATATCTCAGATTAACAAACTCAATCTGGTCAGAGGACTTCCTAATTTGAAGTTCAGCTCAGATGCTCTGTGTGAAGCATGTCAGAAAGGAAAATTTGCAAAACCTACTTTTAAATCTAAAAATGTTGTTTCCACCTCTAAGCCATTATAACTTCTGCACATAGACTTATTTGGACTAGTAAAACCGCGTCTGTTAGTGGCAAGAAGTATGGGTTGGTGATCATAGATGACTATAGCAGATGGACATGGGTAAAGTTCTTAAGACAGAAGAACGAGTCACACTCTGTGTTCGATTCATTCTGTAACCAAGTCCAGAATGAAAAGGATCTTAGAATTGTCAAAGTCAGAAGTGATCATGGTGGAGAATTTCAAAATAAAAATTTTGAATCATTTTTTAATGAAAAAGGCATCTTGCATGACTTCTCTTGTCCTAGAACTCCCCAACAAAATGGAGTTGTAGAACGTAAGAACAGAACACTGCAAGAAATGGCCAGAACCATGATCAATGAGACTAACATTGCTAAGATATTCTGGGCAGAAGCAATTAACATAGCGTGTTACATTCAGAATAGAATCTCTATAAGACCTATTCTGGAAAAGACTCCATATGAACTGTGGAAGAACAGAAAGCCCAACATTTCTTATTTCCATCCGTTTGGATGCACTTGTTTCATTCTGAATACTAAAAATTATCTAAACAAGTTTAACTCTAAAGCACAAAAGTGTATTATGTTAGGATACTCTAAACGCTCAAGAGGGTACAAAGTATACATTATAGAAACACAGATTGTTGAAGAGTCAATCAGTGTTAGATTCGATGATAAGCTTGACCCTCAAAAGTTAAAGCAAAATGAATTCTTTGCAGATATAGAAGTTGAATTCACAGGTACTGAAGACAACTCATCAGAAGTTCTCAATAGAGACACTCCAACAACTTCAGAAAGAAATGTTACAAGCAATCCAACACCTTCTGTTGATCAACTCCAGAAAAGGTTTTCCAGAAGCAGCATAGCTCACCCAGAAGATAAGATCCTGGGAAAGAAGGATGATCCAATCGTAACAAGATCAACATTCAGAAACTCTAAAGAATCCCTCATGGGACCGATCTCTCTGATTGAACCAACAATAATTGATGAATCTCTTCTCGACAATGTCTGGATTCTGGCAATGCGGGAGGAATTAAATCAGTTCACCAGAAATGACGTATGGGATCTGGTTCCCAAACCAAAAGGATTCAACGTCATTGGAACAAAGTGGGTGTTCAGAAACAAACTGAACGAGCAAGGAGAAGTCATCAGAAATAAAGCACGACTGGTGGCACAAGGTCATAGTCAGCAAGAGGGGATAGACTATACATAAACCTTTTCTCCAGTCGCCAGAGAGTTTGCTAAATGCATGCAGGCAGAGTTTGAGATGAGCTTAATGGGGGAACTCAAATTCTTTCTGGGTATTCAGATAAACCAAACCTCAGAAGGAACTTACATTCATCAGAGCAAATATGTCAGATAACTTCTGAAGAAATTTGATCTCTCAGAATGTAAGCCCTCAAAGACTCCAATGCACCCCACGTGCATTCTGGAAAAGGAAGAGGTAAGTAAAAAGGTAGAACAAAAAATATACAGAGGTATGATTGGCTCTCTCCTTTATCTGACGGCTTCAAGGTCTGATATTTTATTCAATGTTTGCCTATGTGCTAGATTCCAATCAGATCCTAGAGAATCTCACTTAACAGTAGTTAAGCAAATTTTCAAGTATCTGAAAGGTACTACTAATATGGGTTTATTTTATAGAAAATCCAATGAATACAGCCTAGTAGGATACTATGACGCTGATTTTGCTGGAGACAGAGTAGAGCGTAAAAGTACTTCTGGAAGCTGCCAGTTTCTGGGAGACAATCTGATCTCATGGACCAGCAAGAGACAGTCCATAATAGCATTGTCAACAGCAGAAGCTGAATACATAGCAACTGCTGGATGTAGCACTCAAATGCTCTGGATGAAAAGTTAACTTGAAGACTTTAACATATTTGAGAGTAACATTCCTATCTTTTGTGATAACACTTAAGCTATATGTCTCAGAATCCTATTTTGCATTATAGGGCTAAGCATATAGAAATAAAACATCACTTTATTAAGGACTATATTCAGAAAGGAATTCTTACCTTAAAATTTATTGACACAGACCATCAATGGGCTGATGTATTTACAAAACCCATTTCTGAAGATAGATTCAATTTCATTATGAAACATCTCAGCATGAAGTTATGTCCAGAATAAAATGTTTTATTTGCATATCTTAACCCTCAGAACTTTATTGTTTTCTATGAACAGCTGATCAACTTGACTTCAGAAGTTAGAAGTACAGTTGCCTCAGAATCTATCTATGAAGATCTGAACATTTCATTTCAAGGATAGAGGCGTGAAGTTCACACCATCAAACATCTGTCATCCTCACACAAGCTATCTTCTGAGGCTGAACATGCGTTCAAATTCTGAAGGGTCTAAGGCTCTGATTGGATGCATTGAGACACTTGTCAGTTGTAACTGTTCAATATCCTTCTAAATCCCCTAATATCAGGTTTCATTAATGCATATAATCGTTACTTATTTTCTTACTTACTGCTTACGTTTTCAAAAAACCTATATAAACTCAACTTACTATTTCATTCATTCACATTTTACTCTCTTCTATATTCTCTCTTGTTTCAAGTTTCATTTTCAAAAACCCTCTCCTTTTTCTTCAAAGAACCCGTGTGAACAATGGAATCATCAAGTCTCAAGAATCTCAATGCTCCTGAATCTTAATCAACGGAAAAATATGAAGAACCCATTAGAATGCTCCTCACTCCTGTTGACAACCTGGAAGTTCTCTCTGAGTTGATCATTGATTTTGAAAGTTTACAAGAAAATGGGTTTAATCTCTATGAAGATGTAAATGCACAGGGTTGGAATAGATATTTTGACCGTCTATTGGGTCCAACGTTTCCCATTCTTGTCAAAGAGTTCTGGATTCATGCTACCTCATCCAACCACCAAGTTACATCGTATGTTATGGGAAAGAAGATAGTGATAACAGAAGATTTAATTGGGAAACTCATTGGATACAATGGTGGTGGAGTCAGATGCATTGATATAGCTGATAGATGTTCTGACCTAAAATCTATTGCCAAGGAAATCTTCACTTCTGGACAGCCATCCAGCAAGATCAGAGACATGAAGGATCAACACATAATCTGGGCTAGAATAATTCTGGGATTTATCAATCACAAGAAGCCTACAAGCTCTCCTGATTACATCAATATTGATCAGCAGTTTCTGATTTACTTCATTGCAAAGAAGACCAAGATAAACCTTCCACACTTGCTCTTCAACCATGTCAGAACAAGTGTGAAAGAGACAAGAGAAGAAGAAATAACTAAGAGGGATTGGATTCCTCTAGGAAGACTGATTTCAGATATTCTAACAGAAAACATGCTGATAGAACATCTGACAAAGGCTCAAGAAATAAGTACTCTGGAAGCAACCGCTGGGAAACCTTTGAATGCCAAGAATCTGAAGAAAATGAAGATTATTGAGAACATTAAGAGGGAAAAAACTATTGCTTCTCATGAGGCCATCACTTCTAGGAGAATCCCTCTGAAGGATTTTCCACTATTTTCTGAGATAGATGCCTCCCCATAAATCATAGTCAGATACCTTGAAGCTTGCAAGGCTGATAGGACTATTCTAGAAATCAACATCCAAGACCTACACAAGCCAGCTCCAGAGGTTGTGCTAAAGAAATCCAAAAAGAGGAAAGAAGCAGGAGAAGGACCCTCTCAGAAGACACCTAAAGCTGCGAAAAAGAAAGGTAATCCATCTTCTGTTTCTGTTATAGAATCAATAGCTGTTCCAACATCTGAAATCATTCCCCCTCAACCAACAGAAAGTCCTTCACCCCAAACATTTGAGGATTTTGACATAGAGTTTGACCCATCTATAACTCTTGGAAACTTTTTGAATGAACCTCTCTCCCCCAATCAAAATCCAAATCCAGAATATCATCAACCAGAACTTGCCAAAGTTCTATCTGACATTGAACTGTTTGATCAATACTTTTCCTCTCCAATACCAGAAAACCCAAAATATTAACAACAACCAGAAAATCCACAACCACACTCTCCTCAACCAGAACATCTGAACCTCAACTCACCATAACCAGAAAATAGACACCCTCTCTCCACCTTCTGAAAACCCATCCTCTAAAATTCCTGAACCAGAAACTCAACACGCTACCGCAAACCAATCTGAAGACTCTCCTTCAGATTCTGATACCACTATCCCAATCCTTGGAATAACAGAACCCCTTACGATTTTCTTGCCTCTCACTATTCATGATATTCCAGACTTCCCCATATGAATCTACACCACCAAACACCCTTAACACACCAATTCTAATTTCTGACTCTTCCACTCCTTCACCCATCAACCATCCAGCTGACAACCTCAGAATTGTCATTGATCCACTAGTACTGGACCGACTAGCTTCCACCTCAAACAAAATTACCATTCCCAAACCTAAACCAACCGCAACCAAATCAGATGTTGGTAAGAGTCTGTTTATTTTTGAAATAGAAATGCAGGAATGGATCAATTCTTTGAAGCAAGCAATCCAAGAGATTTCTAATCCTGCTGCTTCTGATTCTCTGTGGGAAAGATTCAGAAAATGGCTTAACTCTAAAACTCAGAAGATGAAAGAATTGGGCTATGAAAGGGATCAGCAGAACTTCAGTGATCAACTGAAAGCCTTCCAAGATCAAGTTCTGAGCCAATGGTGCAAGAAAGAAATTCTTCCGCTGGATAATGCTCCCTGGAAAGAGCACCATCCTTCAGAAGTTGCTGAACCAGATTCTGATAGTCTCTCTCTGACTAATGCTCAAGAAAACATGATTGCGTCAGAAGAAATGGTTCAATCAGAAGAGGCTGCAGAATGTTTGGAACAACATGCAACCCCTGAAGATACACCAATTTCGTCTATAGTCATGCAAACTCTGGAAGAGTTGAAGAAGGAGAATGCCTTAATCCATGCCAGACTAAATAAACAAGAGTATACAAACAAAGAGATCAAGGTTATACTGGATAAACAAGAAGATACTACAAAAGAAATCAAAGATATTCTGGAAAAGCAAGAAGAATCAAGCACTCAGATCAAGAGCTTGTTGGAAGCATTGTTCAGACTTCTTCCCCCTCCTTCTTAGATTTTCTTTAAAACTATTTATCTGTAATTTTTTTATCTTTACCTCCTTGTTTCTGAAACATGTCATTGCATTATGTTTTCAATATAATTCATCTTTTTGACTCTGATTATATTTCTTTTTGATACCTGACAAAGAGGGGGAGAAAGTAAGATATTTTCAATAATAGTATACTGGGACAAAGTCTCAAACATTCTGAATATTTTAACCTCTACTTTCTGAAAAGCTTGAACAGGAACACATTTTGATAAGAACAGAAGAAGATGCATCAAAAGCTCTAACGAGAAGGAACTTCAGGGAAGTAATCAACTCAGGGGGAGTCTCTCTTAAGTTTTTTGTTCTATATTTTTCATTGAAAATTCTAGTTTTTGTCATCATTAAAAAGGGGGAGATTGTTAGAACATAGTTTGATTCTATAACCCTTAATTAGAGTTTTGATGATAACAAACACAAAGAACAAATATTCACTATAAAATTGTGTTATTGTGTATGCAGAAGTTCTGACTAAAGCAGCATCAGAAGTTAAGCTATAAAAGCTTTCTTGCTGAGGTAATCAGAATCTGCACTGAAAAATGATGATCAGAACCTGCGCTAAAGTGAAGAATACTCTGATTCTGAACAGAAGGTTCATATACAATCAGATTCTCACAACTCTAAGTCATCAATGTTCTGAAGCAATTGCGGCATACAAGATTGTAAGATTCTGAAGCGTTACTATTCAATCAAGACATCATCACATGCAACGACTTCATTGAGACAAGAATCTTCTCAATACGGAAACAACTTAAATGTCCATTATCACGCTTTATGTTGGACAGGATTCCATTTCCTATATAAACAAGCTAAGAGGACAAATCGTTTACGATTTCATAACACTACTGTAATACATCTCAAAATGCTGCAAGCTTACATACTCCTTTCCACGCTCAAAATTATGTAAAATATCATAGTTGTGATAACTGTTTTTGTAAAGAAAAACAACGATACACATAATTCTTTTATCTTGATTAAGACAGTTTTTCCTTGAGATTGACCGGGTTGTGGTTGTACTCAAGAGGACTTTGACAGTTGTCAAAGTAGTGATTGTAATCAGTTTTTGATTAGTGAATTAAGTCCTCGTTGGAGAGAGGCGAAATCACCTTGACGGGTGGACTGGAGTAGTTTGATATCAAATAAACCAGGATAAAAATATTGTGTCTTTGCGCATTTGATTTTAAGTTTTCAATTCAACCCCCCTTCTTGTGTTTTTCACTTATTCATACACAAGGTTTTCATTCTCTTTCCTTCAATCAAATTTAACTGGTCAAACCTGTTATGGACCCATTCGGCATCTGACAACTTGGTTTCCATTGTTACACGCAAAGAGGGAATCTCAACTTCAATGGGGAGCACTGCTTATATACCATATACAAGAAAGAACGGGGTTGGCCCTGTTAAAGTACAGACGGATGAGTGATACCTATGCAAAGCAAAAGGGAGCATCTCATTCCGATCCTTATAGGTAACAACAATCTTTTGGATGATCTTCTTAATGTTTTTATTAACAGCTTCAACAAACCCATTCATCTTGGGCCTGTAAGGAGATGAATTGTGATGGACAATCTTAAATTCTTCACAAAGTTCTGTCATCATTTTTGTTGTACCCCAATTTTTCCCCCTAAGATTCCTCTATCATCTCATATCAACTCAATTACAACAAGATCACACTAGGGTTTGGTTCTTCTCCCTATCTTTAGGTTTGATCATTAGGAATCACCAAGCATTTTAATTTGTATGTTGTAATCATATATGTCTTATGTTGGTTAGCTTTTAACTAACAAATGCAATGAATGTTTGCTTTAAATAATGATCCTATAGATGATGGCATAATACACCCCATCAGTTTGATTCATAGGTTCATGAGTTTATTTCCATGTCTTATTAAACAAAGCTTCATTCAGGTTCAAGCTTCATCATTTAATATGCGTTAAAGTAATATCATGACAAGGTTTACTATGATTCATCATGCCTCAATTTTTCAAAGAAAGTTAAAAGATACAAGGGTTGATTGAAGAAGTTTGACCTAATTGGACAAATTCTTGTTTCCTTGATCGCAAGTGTGTAACTCTTTCAATTCTTAATATTTGAAAGTGGATATTGTTGATATGGTTTCTTATTATCATCCACAAGAACTTCTATTCACATGGAAAAAGTGTTTGTGTAAGAAAGTTTTTCAAAATCGAAAGGGGTTTCCAAGTCATTTTGGTGCTTGAGGAGCTAGGCTTTTGAACTTCTAAAGGCTATATCTTGCTTATCTTTTGAGATTTTTGAGTTATTCCAAATATATGCTTCTATTTAAAGGGTTATCAACTATTCGCTTCAAGGGTTTCAAGAAAATTTTGTGTGAAAGATTCCTAATGACAAAGAAAGATTACAAGTCCCCTAAATAGGCCATCAAATTCCCTTATGTGACTTCAAAAGATCATAAATTGGTTAATATTTATCTCCTTGAGCACATTATTTTTCTATAATGATCTTAATAGTGTGAACTTCAACTCTTCTTTTATGTGTAATACTTAAAAATGGGTGGAAGATGCCCTGAGAACTCAAATGATTATAGGTCACCTCATGGATTTTCACCAATTGCACAAGGCCATAACTTTTTCAATAATCTGTATTTTTGAGTGATTCAAGTTTCAAAATGTTATTTGGGAAGTCTAATTCAAGCTAGCTTCATGATCAAAGCTCAATTTTGGAGGAAGTCCTTGTTTGAACTCAAAACATTGTAGGTCATTTTTGAAGAAAAACTTAGAATTTTTCTAAGTATAAAAAGTCAACATCTTTTTCTCAACTTCGACTCATCACAACTCCAAAGTCAAGCATCCATTTGATCTCATTCTTTGCGCATTGCAAATATTGGGACCTTATCTTTCAAATTCTTCAAGAATCATGCCCTAAGTCCCCTTGAGCTGTGAACACCATGGACTCAAAAATGGTACCTTGAAACTGAAGTTTTCTCCAAAGTCGGAATTTGAAATTCATAATGTGGCTTCTAAACATCAAATTAGCACGCGTTTTTGATTTAAACATGTTTAACAAAGTTCCAAAAGTTGAATTAAGGATCAAAACGTAAGAATTGACTGATTTTTGATGCACGTGGAGTCACACTTTTTTCACTTTCGAGCTCTAGCTAATTTCCCTCCAAACTTCAAATTTCCTCTTAATATTTTGCACCATTCGCTTCCCTATAAATATAGGACCTCACTCCTCTCATTTTCTCAAGCTTGAACAACCAGAATCACCCTGCCAAACTCTCTCCCTAACCCACATTTTTGCAACTTCGTATTTGGTTTTACAACCTTCTTCAATCCATTTTCTTTGCTAATTCTTCATCCTTGAACTTCATTGAAGCTAACAAAAGAAGAACCAAGCCTTAAAGCATCCTAAATCATGCTAGCCAAGTCAAGTTTCAGAGCTCTGAATTTGAACTTCAATAGGTAGATTCCTTCATCAATTCTCTCAAAATTTGTTACTACAATGAAACTCTCATCATTCTGATACTCGTCGCGTCATTTATTTTCAACGGGAAGTGAGTTTTGGCCATGAATTTTCAAATCCCTATTCAACTTTTTCCTTATGTTTTTTTTTGCAAATCGACTGAGCTACACTTTAAATAAATTTTTTGCGAGGGTAAGATTGTCTTCGTCTTGATGAGACGAAGTGAATGACATAGGTTTGAGCTCTTGATTTTACATTTTGAGAGATCTGTAATTCGCGTGGCTGGAGGTTGAAGATGACCAATGTGTCATATCTCAACCAATGACAAGGCACCACTTGTTTTTTTTAAAAAAATCTGATTTAATATTTGATCCAATGGTTTATTCACTAATGACCATGATATGCACAACGTGCCAGATCTCTTGGGTTTTATTACTAACACGTTTTGACATTGATCCAATGGTCTATATCTTTTTGGTTTTATTTTTATTTTCTGATTTTTATATTTTAATTTATTTAAACTTCAAAAATTCATAAAAATTTAATTTCTGATTCAAAAAAATATGAAAAAATTCTTAAAAATATTTTGGATTTTTCTCTTTCTCACTTTTATTTTTTCACAATTTTATTTTATGATTTGATATTTTTTTATAATTTTTTTACTTTAATTAACTTGTTTTAATTGATTAACGATATTTTTTTTTAATTTTTTAAATTCAGAAAAAATTATGGAAGGACCCAATGAGCTCTTGACAAATATTGGTGACCTCATTTTATTTTTATTTTTGATTTTACTATTTTTCACAAATTTTGATTTATTTTGCTTATTTTCTTCGATTTTTAAAAATGGTTTCTAACTTTAAAAAAATTCTAAAATTTTTTTGTCAACCTTTATTAATTCATGTTTGACTTCTGACTATTTTTTGGGATTTTTATTTGATATTTTAATACATTTGAGTATTTTATCAATTATTCTCCTTTTATTAACCATTTTAATTTTGTTTTATTAAATATTATTTTTATTACTTTTTATTTTGGTTCTGACTTAGACTTCATTTGGTGACAAATTCTTTAACCTCATTGGATCTTGGGTGTTGATAGGATGAGAAACCAAATCCACCAAAATGGATGAATGATGTTGATGATATTTGAAATCCTAATTTCATACAATATATCCCACCCCTTTTCATCTTATCCCTTTCTTACATCATGCTACATGTTATTAGACGATGATCTACATATCATCTCTCCAAACATATGGCACATAGATTGCTATTCACCGACCTCAAAATAGGAGTGACTTCTATATAAGTCCACTTACGATTGGTAAACATAGCCCTAAATTTTGTCCCGATTCGAGAAATGATCATTCGTGTCCAAAACCTATGTTTGCAAGCCCAAGTATGTTAAATTTGAAACCTTTGATCCAATAACCTTGAGGTTAATTGTTAGGTGACTTTGGTTTTATCAATCATCTAATGAATCTTCATAAACCTTGGTCTAAGTGAATCATTTAAATATCGTTGATAATTTATTGTTGCCTCTAGATTTTGAAATGAATGATATACTTGACAAAAAGCAAATGAAACTTGTTATTGAGAGGCTTTGATTTTATCAATCTTCTAATGAGTTTTCAAATGCAAGATTCAAGATGGTCATTCAACTAGCCTCTAATTTCTAACTCATTAACAATTGACTTTTATTTTTATGCTTCTACTTTACGCCTTTACTTTTATGCACAATTTATTTTAGCATTTACATTTCATGCTATTTTTCATCTTTGCTCACTCGAGCATTTATCTTTATGTCATTTTATTTTGCTCACTTGAGATTTTCATTTTATTTTTGAAGATACCTAATAACCAACTTGAACAATAAAAAACTTTAAGGTTAAATGGACTATTTGGTTACTATCCTTGGCATTTTGGAGTTATGGACTTCTTGGACTTAGGAATAAAGACCTTGACCTACCTTGAGACCTTGGTGACTTTTACTGTTATTTTGTCTGGAGTTCTTGGGGTTTACCCCAAGACATTGGGTTGTTTGTTTTCTTTATGTGCATGTTATTATGATTATATACTTTGTCTGCAATTGGGAATTCCTCTGTATACAACCGTTACTCTGCCCATTTTTTTGTGAAGACTTAATGAATTTGAAGCTTAGTTTTCTTAAGAGGTTTATTATCTTTGATTGTTTGGTTTCAATCCAAAGGATGGGAATTCTAAATTGACCCATTGTGTCAAGTGTTGGCTTCTTATTTGTTAGACAGTTTTTCCCTAGCTTTTACCTTATGGTTTAGGATAGTCCCTTCATCTCCTCCCATTTTCTTTAATTTCAAAAATCGTCTCCCTCCTTTCGAAAACTCTTCTTGTTTTTATAAACTTGAACCACTTTCACAATAAACTTGGACTTAGGTCCATGCATTTTCAAAAAAACTTTCTTAATCAAACTTTAAACAAATTAATCATACTTTGACATTTTTGTGAGAAGACTAAAAGTCAATCAATCTCATTCAAACTATTTTTCCACTCTGGCTTTTTACTTTAAAATTTTTTCTCAAAAGATTAGACTCTTGTCAATCCTTGTAGCGATGTGAACTACTATACTTCTATGATATGTAGTGAAGTGATATATTTTCCAATCGGGTGTTGATCGAGGCTTTGTTGATTTTAAAATCCAAGCTGTATCCTCCATTTTGAGATGATGCAAATTCTCCTTTCTCATAATTGTGGGTAGTAAGTATGTTCTTCCAATTAGATAAGACGATGATGTCTCATCTCTTAAAATTAACCAACACACTTGTGTTTTAAAAGTTTTAAAGGTGAACTACGAGTACCCTGATCCCCTATTGCACGAAAGGTGGCACGTAGGCACTAAAGGTTCGCAACCGTGGCAAATGCAAAAATTGTAAAAAAAAATAAATTTCTTTTCTCACCTCCACCATCAATTTTTTATACAACTTTTATAGCCAAAATACACAAATTTTCAAAGAGGTTCCTGCAGAGTACCGTAGATGTTTAGAGTGATAATACCTTCCCTTTGCACAACCAACCCCCAAACTTATATTCCCTCTCCCTTTTTTTCAGGTTATTCACTATTTTCTCATTCCTTTGGAAACAATAAAGCACAATGGCAATTTTTATTTGATATGTGCGAGTTAAGTCAATCCAATGGCTTAGTCTCAACATTTCTACCACTACAATTTTGTTATTCAAATTTGAGCCATTGTCAGTTATAATCCTTCTTGGCATACCATACTGACATATAAGATTGTTCTTGATAAAGCATACTACCACTTGCTTGGTGATTTTAGCATATGAAGCTACTTCCACCCACTAGGTGAAGTAGTCAATTGCCACCAAGATGAAATGATATCCATTTGATGCCTTGAGTTTAATCATTCCAATCATATCAATACCCCACATAAAAAAAAGGCCATGGGTAAGAAATAACATTTAGAAGCGTTGGATGTACATGAATCTTGTCAACATAAATCTGACATTTATGGCACTTCTTCGCAAATTTTTAACAGTCAGATTCCATTGTCAGCCAATAGTAACCTGCCCTAAGCATCTTCTTTGCCATCGAGTGTCCATTGGCATGGGTACCAAAGGAACCTTCATGGATCTCATGCATTAACATGTCTGCCTTGTGTCTATCCGTGCATCTGAGCAAGACCATGTCATAATTTCTCTTGTATCACACATCTTCACTGAGGAAAAAGCTACCTGCCAACCTTCTCAATGTCTTTCTATATTTGTTTGACGCACCAAGAGGGTATTCTTGAGTATGAAGGAAGTGCTTGATATCATAATACCAAGGTTTTTCATCTGACACACCCTCTGTAGCAAACACATGGGCTGGTCTATAAAGACGTCGAACTTTAATCAAGGTACATCGTTCCAAGCATTTACTTGGTACATGGAAGCCAAAGTGGCTTAAGCATCTTCCACCCGATTCTCATCTCTTAGAATGTGATGGAATTCAACCTTATTGAAGAAAGGTAATAATCTTCTTGCATAATATTTGTAGGGAATCAAACCAATGTGGCGTGTCTCTCACTCTCCTTTGATCTGATTTATTACCAAAGCTGAATCACCATATACATCAAGAAATTTAATTATGAGATGCATAGCCTCTTCAAGACCCATAATACAAGCTTCTTTCTCCTCCATATTATTGATACACTCAAATTCCAACCTTGCAGTAAAAGGGATGTGTGACCCATGGTGAGCAATAATCACAACACCAATTCATTTTCCATAAGCATTTATAGATCCATCAAACACCATAACCAACGAGATTTGGGATCAGGACCTTCCACAGGAAAAGGCTCATCACAATCTTTTACTTTCAAAAAAATAACATCCTCATCTGGGAAATCATACTTAACAGACTGATAATCGTCCATCGGTTGGTGGGCAAGGTACTCTTCCAACACACTGCCTTTAATAACCTTCTGAGTACTGTATTCAATATCATATTCAGACAACAACATCTGCCAACGGGGAATTCTATCGTGGGTCTCTTTTATGTGAAGTATTTTTTGACTGCATCTTCATTCACAGAGAGTGGGAAATATTCACCAACCATAGTTTCAAGCATCATGGCTCCTCTAGATAAAACCTTCTTCACAACTTATGGTCCTTCATAATTCGGAGTCCACTTTCCCTTGGGATCTGATTGAGGAGGCAGGACCCTTTTTAACACAAGGTCACCAGCTTGGAAGTTCCTAGGACACACCTTCTTATCTAATTCATTTTTCATCATTCTCTAATACAACTTTCCGTGACAAATGGTTGTCAATATTTTCTCTTCAATAATATTCAATTGATTGAACTTGTTCTTAACCCCTTCAGCTTCATCAAGCATCACATATATCATAATCCTTAACGAAGGAATCTCAACTTCCACAGGCAAGATTGCTTCCATGCCATATACCATAGAGATAAGGGTTTTCCCTATTGAAGTACCTACTGAAGTACGATAATCTTAGAAAGTGAAAGGCAACATCCCATGCCAATCCTTATAGATCACCACCATCTTTTGCATAATATTCTTGATGTTTTTATTATCTGCCTTAACAACACCATTCTTATTTGACAATATGGAAAATAATTATGATGTTTGATCTTGATGCTCTCGTACAACTCCTTCATCATCTTGTTACTGAGATTAGATCCTTTATCAATAATGATCTTTTAGGGGATCCCATAATGACAAATTATCTCTTTCTTGATGAAGTAGGAAACCACTTGTTTGGTGACATTTGCATACAAAGCAACTTCTACCCATTTGGTGAAGTAGTCAATGGAAACCAGGATGAAATGATGTCCATTGGAAGAAATCAGTTCAATTCGCCCAATCATATCAATGCCCCACATAGAAAATGGCCTAGGAGAGTTCAAGACGTTTAAAGGAACAAGAGGCACATGCACCTTCAGCATAAATCTGGCACTTGTAGCAAATCTTGGCATGATTGTAACAATCAACATCCATGGTAAACTAGTAATAAACTGCTCTCAAGATATTCTTGTTCATCGTATGCTCACTGAATGTGTTCCAAAGAAACCCTCATGCATTTCTTCTATGATCTTTACTGCTTCGTTTCTATCCACACATATGAGCAACATAGAATCATAGTTTCTCTTATATAACACACCACCATTGAGGAAAAACTTGGCTGACAACTTCCCCAGAGTCTTCTTTTCTGTAATAGATGCATCCTTTGGACACTCTTGCTTGTTAAGACACCTCTTGATGTCATAAAACCATGGCTTTTCATCAGTTTCTTCTTTTGTTGCATAGCACAATGCTGGCTCATCCAACCTCATAATTGGGGTAGAGGGTGCATCATTGGCCCACTTAAATTTGAACATGGATGACAAAGTAGCCAAAGAATCTGATAGACGATTATTTTCCCTTGGGATGTAATTAAATGTGATCTCATCAAAATATGAAATCAACTTCATGACATGCTCCCAACAAGGAATCAAATTTGGGTGATGTGTTTCCCAAACTCCATTAATATGACTAATCACCAAAGAGGAATATCCATATACTTCTAGGATTTTGTTTCACAAATTAATATTTGCTTCAATCCCATAAATACAGGCTTCATACTCAGCCTTATTATTGGTGCAATCAAAGCAGATTATGGATGTAAAGGGGAGATGAAAACATGTAGGAGATGTAATGACATGTCTGTTGTACCCCAAAATTTTCCCTCTCTTTTCTCATGATATTTCTCACAAAGATCTTCAATGATTCCAGCTTGCACAAGTATTGACTAGGTCAAGCCATCTCCTCAACATTGAAGCCTTAAATTAGGGTTTGAGTTTGCACAAAGACAGTTGAACTTCTGATATTTAAAATGACTTTCATGGATAGTTATAGATCCTCAAGATTTTATTAGAAAAAATTGCTCAGTCAATTGATTAGATGGTCTAAAATTAGTTGTATTAGAAAAAAGTCAACTCTGGTCAACCTACAGTCAAACTTCAAGATTTTGGATCAATATCAACATTTTGAAGTCATATGTATCATTTGATCAAGATTGGATCTCAATTCTCCAAGAAAATTGTTCAAATCATCAAAAGGGCAAAATGGTCAAAATTAGGGTTTTGATTGAGAATGACCAATCTTTGAATTTTGACCTAGTACACGACTTATTGGTTTAAAGCATGACCTAAAGGATACAAGTACATCATTTTGACCTAATCGCATATTTCAATTCACCTCCCGAGATTAGTGGAATGATAGATAAAATTTGGTCAACCGATGAAAAAAGTTAACTGTACACTGAAAAGTCAAACTTTGACTTTTTGATAAATTTGAGTTTCAAAGATCACATTTCATCAAGACATTTAAAAATATGAAATTTGATCATCAAGAAATCAAGAAAGTCAAAATCATTTTGAAAAGTCAAACTTTGCAAGATTTAGAGATTTTCCTAAGTATTTTTTATACATGTTAATTTCATGAAGAAAATTCTCAAAAGGTCTTTCCTGTTCTTTTCACCCTTTCCCTTATTGGATAAAAGAAAAGTCTATGGAGACTCTTGCTATCCGCAACAATTGAGATAAAACGCAAAACACCCAAGTCAGTTCTCCCACCGTATTACAATGTCCAATATCATTCCCTATAGCATTTGAAGCACCATCGAACACGAGCGTCCATCGCGATCCTGGTTCTGGTCCTGGTGTTGCAAAATCTATGATGTACATGATGTCCTTATTTGAAAACTCAAACTTCATAGATTGAATATCCTCCACGGGGTGATGAGCAAGATAATCTACCAATACACTACCTTTGGTAACTTTCTGGGTAGTATACTAGATATCATATTCTATTAAGAACATTTGCAAACGGGATACTTGTAACACCCCAGTTTCCCAATTATATTATTATAATTAAAACATATGAGATATATCAAAGTACACAAGTAGGATGTCGCAGATTCTCAAAAACTCACAAAATTTCAAGTCACTTTATTACTTCATTGCATATCAAAGTCAACTCAACAACGAAAAATTAAATTGATTCACTTCATAGCCCTCAACAACAATAAAAACTCCACACATTTCGTGGTCCAACATAAGTGTAAAGGTAAGATATAGAAAAAAATAAAATAATGCAAAAACATAGCAAATTTCCAAATTGCATGTTACATTCAGAGAAACTCCTAAGACTCAGTCAGGTAACACTCACTTCAAGCACTACTCGAGTACCTGATTATATGTACTCCTAGGGGAGCATAAACACAACAATAAAAAATGGATAAGAATTACATTCAATAAATATAGGGGTCAATATCACATGTTAAGGAGTAGTAACTCACACCATTCATATAATTCACAAGTCATTTTCTATTTTACATTGCCAACATCAACTACATAACATATCATCAGATCATCAAAGATGCAATGTAATGAGACCAACACTGACTCAATGCATGTGGTACCAACAGGGCATAAGCCCTCATCATCATGCCAAATAGGGCAACAACATCGCATAAGCCCTCAATATAATGCCATTATAGGCCAACAACAGAGCATAAGTCATCACCAATGCATACATGCAACTCCATAATGCAACCATATAATTATGCAAACACAAGGCATTAGCCTACAACATTACACCAATACAGGCCAACGACACCACTATCATCATGCAATAAATTATGCAACTCATCCACACAACATCATCATGTTACATCACATCGTTATCATCATGTGTTATACAAAATTCACACAAAGTTCCAAGTTTCAACACAATTTCCATTATTACTAGCCATCCTATGTCTGTCTAAGTCATAATAGTCATTACAAGTCAAGAGAAATTACGCTGCACAAGAAAATAGGAAAGAAATAAAAAAAACAAAAAATTATGCACACCAGTCCCCCATACGCATATGGGCCTTCCCCATACGCGTACAGTCTCTTCCTGGCCCATCTCATATGCATATAATAGGCGTAGAGCCTCAGAGCCCAAGCCTCATACGCATATCTTACGCATACGAGCAAAGGTGTTCCCCCTAGAACCTCTCTAGACCTCCCATACACGTACTGGCTAGTCCATATGCGTAATACCCCCTTCTCATACACGTTATAGAAGAAAGCCTTGCTAACTTGGGAAAAGGGTGCATACCATATGCGTACGGCCCCTGGGAGCATCCCCCATATGCGTATAGCCTCCCCCATATGCGTATGGCCAGTCTGCAACTTCCAAAAATCTACTTTCACACTAGTATGATTTCCACTCGTTTTGGGAACTACCAGCCTCCTAATTTGGGTCCAAAATAGTGTTTTTTTACACCTAATAACCTATAGGATCAATCCAATTTCATTAATCACTTAATATACAATAGTTTTCTACATCAAAACTCACTTTCCATTATCCCTCTAGATCTACATTTACAAAATTGGGATTTTCATGGAACTACACTACAACAACAACAATCACCAACAACAATCACAAAATTAACATCATTCAATTTCAAAATTCCACATATGCTTACATAGAAACGTCATCAATCAAATAAAGAAAAACTCCTATAAATTATACACAAAACCTAAAAGAGGGAAAAGAACCCTCACTACCCTCTCATGTTATAATAACCCTTTAGAGAACCCATTCTCCTCCCTTACCTTAGTTGATGATTCTTAGTTCTTCTACTGAAAGATTCTTTGCCCTAGCTTGTATGAAATCTTCTCCTTTCCTTGTTCTCTCTTTTCTCTGGTTTTCTACGATTGATTGAAACAATGATTCTCTAATCCCTTGTTTTCCCAACTATAACCCTTGGACCCCCAAATTAGAATCCCCTAAATAACCCTCCTATAATTTATATAATTATAAAAGTCTAATTATTTAACCACCAACTATAGTCCAATTATTATATTAGTAATAATCACAAGTATAGTAATGCACTATATATTATAACCACTTCTACTCTTATATTTCTAATATCCACTACCTTTCCTTAAGGTATTCTAATACCGCAGAATACATCATAACACATAATCAATTTATTAAAATAAATATGATAAAAATCGGGGCGTTACAACTCTCCTCCACTTAGAATATTTTCTTCCTCGAAAATTACCTTATGCGAACAATTTCGGATAAGACTCCCGCATCTTGCTCTCTAACTCCCACGTCATACTTTCTCCAGCTGCTCCTCCCCAAACTACCTTCACGAGAGGAATTTTAGTGCCCCTCAACTTCATCATTTCACGTCTCTCGATTCTCACGGTAAGGTCTCAACTATAAGGTTATCTCTCACTTGCACATCATCCATAAGGATCACATGAGATGGATCTGAAATGTACTTTCAAAGTTGCGACACATGGAACACATCATGCAAATTAGAAAGGCTAGGTGTCGAGGCCACTCTATAAGAAACAATCCCATCTTTGACCGAAATCTGATACATACTAATAAACTGAGGAGTAAGCTTCTTCGACTTCAATGCTCTTCCAACACTGGTCACCAGTGCGACTCTTAAAAATACATGATCTCCCTCATGAAACTCAAGGTCTTTCCTCCACTTGTCATGGTAACTCTTCTTCCTGGTCTGGGAAGTTCTCATATTTTCCTGAATTAGCTTCACTTTTTATGTAGTTTGTTGGAAAATTTCCGGTCCAAGCACCATGATTTCACCAGATTCATACCAACACAACAAAGTCCTACATCTTTGACCATACAATGCTTTAAATGGTGCCATTCTAATTCTAGAATGGTAACTGTTGTTATAAGTAAATTCTATCAATGTAAGATGACTATCATACCCAAATTTTCCCTAACCCATTATAAGGATCATATGGCTTATGCATCTCACACCCTTCATGTACATACTCCTCATTAGGTTATCTGACATTGCATGCATCATTAATCACTAAACTGTCATAGGATCAAGATATTCCTTTTCGGAAGCTACACCAAAAAGATTGTTATATCGGGCAGCACAATAAGGAAAAACTCTAGTTTTTCAAGTTTTAAAGGTGTATTGCATGTCTCGAAAGCTATCAAATTGATAATACATCAAGCCATCATCATGTGAAGCTCTCATGTATTTCAATGCACTCTGAATTGGGAGAAATCAGGTGTTTCGGTGAATTTGAGATGGTACAAATCAGAAACAACATTTTTGTTGGTTTGAGCTTAGAAATTCACAAATTTTAATCATAATACTATTTTTAAATGACTCCTCAAGCATTGAAGCGATATCAGACAATACAAGTACTATATGGACATGGCACCTGACCGTGATTAACTCAGGGCCATGGTCCAGAAGGACAAGGAATCATTTAAAGAATATGAACAAAGATTGCGTGAGGTAGCCGCCCAAGTGATTCCTCTAATGGAAGAGAAAGAGATGACAAAGATTTTTCTGAAGACACTAGGTGCATTATGCTATGAAAGAATGGTGGCGAGTGCACCCAGTGATTTTACTGAAATGGTAGAAATGGGCGTCCGTTTAGAAGAGGCTGTAAAAGAAGGTCGTCTGATAAAAGGTGAAGGTCCTAGCAATGTGAAGAAGCCATCATATGGATTTGTTAAGAATAAGCAGGGGGATGCAAATGTTGTTATTCAAGAGAGAAGGGTTAATCCCTCTAGAAGAAATCATCAGCGCCATTAACAGGTTGCCTCGGTAACTCCGGTTATAAATGTCACTCCAACTATAGTTGCTTATCAAAGACCAGCCCCTCAGGGAAGTCAAGGGCAGAATCAGAGAAGAGAGCCTTTTGGCTCTATCCCTATGAGTTATGCAGAGCTACTCCAGACATTGATCTAGAAAAAGTTGGTCCAGACTAGGCCACCTCCTGTTATACCATCCCCTTTACCTTGATACTACAAGGTAGATCAGACGTGTGCTTTCCATCAGGGTGCACCATGGCATAATGTAGAAAATTGTTATCCTCAGAAGTCCGAGGTACAAAAAATGGTTAGATCTGGCCTTTTGTCCTTCAAAGATGTTAGTCCTAATGTAAAAGATAATCCTCTCCCAAAACATGGAGGAGCGAATGCTATTAACATGGTTGCTGGTTGTCCATGGGACTTCCGCATTTCATATTAACTTGGTTAGAGGAGACTTGGTAAATATGCATGCATACCTTTGAGAGTTTAGTTACTATACTCATGACCATCCTGGTTATGGTATCTGTAGTACTAATATACAAGGTTGCGATAAGATAAAGACTAATTTGCAGGAGATGATGGACGAGGGCCTCATCCATATAATCAGGCCTAGAGAAGAGTATGAGGAGGAAGTTAACATGGTCTTTGGATGTCCTGTTGAATTTAGGATCTTTCATGTGGAACATATGAATGATGATCTCGTACAACTGCATGCTAATTTCTGCTACATGGCTGGTCAGGTAGAGAACCACTATGGATCTTGCCGGGTTTGCTGCAGGGAGTCCTGGGGATGTTTAATTGTGAGAAAAGGTATTCAGTTATTGTTGGATAATGGAACTATCAAGATTTCAAGCCAAAGAGATGATTACGATAAGGTTAATGAGATTGAGGTTTGTTTGGCTAAGGAAGAATCAGATGATGAATATGCTTCCGTGGATGAATTCTTTTCCTCAGATGATGGTATGTTCCCTGGCGATGATTCTTTAATGTCAAGATTTTCTGAATCAGGTGTGAATGTGATTGTTCTGTGTTTCAATGATTCTTCCCCTGTTGAAATTGAATACTATAGAAAACCAGTTGTTGCCCCTGTGGTGATTTGCTTGTCGGGGCCCGTTCCTTACAAATCAGATAAAGATGTTCCGTACAAATACCATGCTGCAATTTTAGAGGATGGTTTGGAATTTCCCATCTAGCCTTTGTCTAGTGTTGGAAATATCGCCGATACTAGTAGAGTGACCCGCAATGGTCGTGTATTTGCACCGGTTGTTCGAGGAAATGATAATACTGGTAAAAAGGTTGTTTAAAGTGTTTAAACTAAAAAAGAAGTAGGGGAATCCAGTGGTGCTACTCTGGAGAAGGACGCAGATGATATTTTGAAGATAATCAAAATGAGCGACTACCAAATTATGGATCAGTTATTACAGACTCCTTCAAAGATATCTATCTTGGCATTGTTGATGAATTCTGCTTCCCATAGAGAATATTTGATGAGGGTGTTGGACTAGGCCTTCGTGGAGTATGACATGGAATTAGATCAATTCAACAATGTGATAAGTAATATTACATCATGTAATAACCTAAGATTTTGCGATGATGAATTGCTTGACGAGGGGAGGAACCACAATTTTGCTCTCCACATATCCATGAACTATAAAAGTGATTCACTATCAAATGTGATGATTGATAATGGATTCACCTTGAATGTGATACCAAGGAGTACGCTGATGAAGTTGAAATATCAAGGGGCTCCTATGCGCCCAAGAGGTATTATTGTCAAAGCTTTTGATGGGTCAAGGAAGTCAATTATTAAGGAGGTCGATTTTCCTATTCACATAGGCCTGCATCTGTTCCAAATCAATTTCCAAGTCATGGATATTGTAACCGCATATAGTTGTTTACTTGGAAGATCGTGGATACATAAAGCAGGGGTTGTCACCTCCACTCTACACCAAAAGCTGAAATTCGTACGTGAAGGCAAAGTGGTTGTTATAAATGGAGAGGAAACATTGCTGATATCTCATCTATCATCTTTCAGTATTGTAGAAGCAGATGAAGCTGCTGTGGAGATGCATTTCTAGGCTCTATCTGTTGATAACATGAGAGAGAATGAGAATTCTATGGATTCGTTCAAGGATGCTAAGAAGATTGTGCGGAATGGTCCAAGTAAAGTATGGGGACAAGTCGTTGATCCTCCAGTGAACTAGAACAGGGCTGGTTTAAGATTCTTTGCAAAGAATGGCTAAGGAGAAAGTTTGAAGTCAAAGTCTATTATGAGCAGCTATCATGATGTTTTCTGCAGCGGAGGTTACCTCCATCCAACTATTTCTGGTATTAATGCTGTTGAGGAGAATGAAGAAGATCAGGAAATGCCAAATTATGTGACGTCTGGAGTCAGAATCTAGAACTGGGCCACTTATGATATTCCCTCTTGCATCTATGTCTCAAAGTAATTTGTTTTTCTTTCCAAAAAGCTTTCATTCTTCCCAAAATGAAAGTTAATATTGTATGGGCTTATCTTTTTGCTTTGATCATTAAAATCATAGATAAAAGTTGTCTTTTATTCTCAAAATTATGTCCTTTATTTTTTTCTTCTTTTTCATGGAAAATGGTAATAATAAAAATCTTTTGAGTAAAATAAAAATTGAAAATAAATATGCATAATCACTTGATATATGTGTCAGCTTCTGAAAGCAATCACAAATCATATGTGCAGATTAAATAATAAACCTATTGAACACAATGACCCTGCACCCTCTCCCAACTTTGAATATCCTGTGTTTGGGATGGAAGAAGAAGAATATGATGAGATTCCAGAAGAGGTTTCACGGTTTCACGAGCACGAGGAAAATTCCATTCAGCCGTATAAATAGTCATTGGAGACAATTAATTTAAGTTCATAAGAGGAGCCAAAGGAAGTCAAGATTGGAGCATCATTGCATCCTGATGTGAAGAACAGGTTGACCAAACTACTGAAAGAGTATGCGAACATCTTTGCTTGGTATTACCAAGATATGCTAGGTATAGATACTGATATTATGGAGCATCATTTGCCTTTTAAGCCAGAGCGCCCGCCCATCAACCAAAAGTTTAGAAGAACTCACCCTGATATGGTTGTAAAAATCAAAGAAGAAGTCTTAAAGCAGATAAATGCCGGTTTTCTTGTGACATCAGTGTATCCTCAATGAATAGCCAACATTGTGCCCGTACCAAAGAAAGATGGAAAAGTCCGCATGTGCGTAGATTACAAAGATCTAAATAAAGCTAGTCCGAAAGATGATTTCCCATTGCCACATATTGATATGCTGGTTGATAACACAACGGAATTTAAAGTATTCTCATTCATGGACATATTTTCCGGATATAAAAAAATATGAATGGCTCCTTAGGACATGGAAAAAACAACGTTTATCACACCCTGAGGAACATTCTATTACAGAGCGATGCCCTTCGGGTTGGAGAACGCCAGTGTAACATAGCAGAGGGATATGACAACCCTATTTCATGACCTGATGCACAAGGAAATTGAGGTATATATTAATGACATTATTGCCAAACCACAAACCTAAGAAGGGCATGTGGATGATTTGTTGAAGTTATTCCAGTGTTTGAAGAGGTATCGTCTCTGCTTGAATCTGAATAAATGCACCTTCCGTGTCCGACCAGGGAAGTTGTTGGGTTTTATTGTCAGCCAGAAAGGGATTGAAGTTGACCCAGAAAATGTCAAAGCGATCCAAGTAATGCATGTGCCAAGGACTGAGAAGCAAGTTAGAGGGTTCCTTGGGCGTCTGAATTATATTTACAAATTTATTTCCCATATGACTGCAACATGTGAACCGATCTTTAAGTTGCTAAAGAAAGATTAGGGTTGTGTATGGACAGAGGATTGCCAGAGGGCATTTGAAAGTATCAAAGAATATTTTCTTGAACCTCCTATCTTGCTCCCTCCCGTTGAAGGAAGACCATTGATCATGTATCTAATAGTGTTGGATAGCTCTATGGGCTGTATTTTGGGACAACAAGATGAAACGATAAAGAAAGAATATGCCATATACTACCGCAGTAAGAAATTTACTGATTGTGAGTCACGATATTCTATGTTGGAGAAGACATGTTGCACTCTGGCCTGGGCCGCCAAGCGGTTACGACAATATATGTTGAATAATACTACTTGGTTGATTTCCAAAATGGATCTAATTTTAGTATATCTTTGAAAAGCCTGCTCTTAAAGGAAGAATTGCCCGCTGGCAGATGCTATTGTCTGAATACGACATTGAGTACCACACTCAAAAGGCCATAAAAAGCAGTGTGTTGGCAGATTATCAATCTGATAAGTTTGATTTCCTTGATAAGGATGTGATGTTCTTAAAATCAAAATATTGTGATGAACCTTTTCCTGGGGAAGGTCCAGATCCTGATTCTCGCTAGGGCATGGTATTTGATAGAGCGGTGAATTCTTACAGAAAAGGAATTGGTGCGGTGATTATTACTCCACATGGATCACATATTCCTTTTACTACAAGGCTGAAATTTGATTGCACTAATAATGTGGCGGAATATGAGGCTTGTATTATGGGTCTCGATGAAGCCATTGATCTCAGAATCAAGGTTCTAGATGTGTATGTGTGGTCGGTGGGAACGAGAACTGACTGTTTTTTGAATGCTGGTTCACGTTTGCGTTTGTTTTTGCAAAGTGTCGCGGTAAGAAAGAGTCACCACCGTCTTTTATTTTATCCAACAAGGGAAAGGACAAAAGCACAAAAAACATTCCTTTTCGAGATTGTTTCTCGGGTTCGGGAGGTAGATTATAGAAAGGGAAGGTGTTAGCACCCTTTCTATCTGTGGTTATCCACGGGCTCTTAGGTACTTGCTCACTATGTTTTCAAAAGGTTTGCTTTTCTTTGTGATTGTGGGTTTTGAAAAGAATTTTGTTTTTGAAGAAAGTGTAAGTGCGAAAAGTTTTTGTTTTGTTTTTAAAAGGAGCAAGTACTTAAGAACCTCTACCTACTCAAAAAGGAATTTAATTGTGCAAATTTCCTTTAGACAGTTCTATCCCACTATTAAGGAGTAGTGTTGTACCCCAAAATTTTCCCTCCCATATTCCTCAAGATTTGTCAAGAATCATCTCCAAATGGTTCAAGATTGCTCAAGGGTTATACAGTCAAACCACCTCCTAAGACAGCTGAAATTAGGGTTTGGGTTCTTTCAAGGAATTTGGGGTTTTCAATGATTCAATCAAGTCTCATAGGCCTCTATACATTCTCAAGCACCTACATGCCAAGTTTCAAGACTCACAGTGCCAATTTGCACAGTCAAAAGCCTCATTTGACCTACAGTCAACTACAAGGGCAAAATGGTCATTTTGCAGTCAAAAGTCAGAATTTTTGGTCAACATCTTATTTTTAGTTCACAATCATCATTTGATCAAGTCTTGATCATGATTCCACAAGAATAGCTCAAAAATCATCAAGGTGCAAAAGTTATTATTTTTGGACAGCAGAAAAGTCAACTGTATCTTGACCAGGGCATAACGTTTTCATGGTTTATCAGAAAAATACCATCCAAAGCTCATTTTGAAGAGGATGCAATTTCCTACAATCCATCTTTACACTCCAAGATCAAGCAATAATCTCACAAGAAGTTACAAATTTTTACATTATAGGTCAATTCCAAAAGTCAACAAAAGTACACTTTGAGTCAAAGGCCATAACTTGAGATTGGTAAATCCAAATGACATGGGACAAAAGGCATTGGTTAGAGGACTTCAAGAGCTTTCCAAAATGTCCTAGAACATGGTCATATGATCAAAATTGAGCAAGATATGCATTGGAGAAGATTGGAAATTTTCATGAATTTGCAAAAGTCAACTTTGCTCAAAATACCTTCTTTTTGCTAATGGGCCTCAAATCTCTTCTTGAAACTTCACCCATGACCTATTCACGACCCACCAAGCTTAATTGGATTTATTTTCTTATTTTTATTGATTAAATGGATTTTTAATTAATATTAATTCATTTAATTAATTTAAATTATAAGAAAATAGAAGATTTGATTTTTTAAATCAATTTGTGAAGCAAATATGATCAAAACATGCTGGCAAATTCGTGCACAAGTCAAAGATACAAAAAAAATCCAAATTTGGCAACATTGTTCAATCATGAAAAATTAAGAATATTTGATTTTCAATCAAAGATTTAAAACATCAATGCACATGGATTGGATCCAAAACTTTGACCTAATTTGATTCTCCTATATGTATGCAAGCTAACCATACCCTAGCACACGATTGAAAGCTGCAGAAACAACCCTGTCAATTTCAAGAAATTCCAAGAAAAGTGAAAACCTGTTCTTGCATTCTAGACCAATTCAAGGCGCTTTGACAATCCAAATACATTGCAGGAGGTTCCAGGAACGTTTTGCAATCGAATTCACGCACCAAGGCTCAAAGAATCGTCACATACAGTCCCACGGTTTGCACTTTTTATTCAGAATTATATCTCCTAATTCATGCCCATTTAACATGTGTTTGTGATTGTTTTGCATTGCTAGAGATCATACAAAGCTAATGGCATGATTGAATTGAACTGTAACGCCCTGAATCGAAAGACACCATGACTGAATTTCTAGGGTTCTTGAGCTTTCAAATAGGGCTTTCTGAACCAGGAAAAATTGGGACTAATAAGACACATGGTTGACATCGTGAGACCAAGACGAACACAACCCATACCTCGCGAAATATTTATATTCACTGTGTGGCTAATCGCTATTTTTCCTTGCAGGAGGTAGTGGAGGTTAAAAACCCCCGCTATCTGATTCTAAATATGCAGAAAAAAGGTTGAAGACGATGATGTGTAATCGTCTGGTAGGCTTATTAGAAAAGCGCGCGTTTTTTTTATAATTTCAGCATATTGATTTGTTTGCATATAATAATAAATACTTATTATTCCAATATCAATTGAAGCATGATGGTGTAGTGGCAGGACGCTGGCCAATGAGCTTTGGGACCTGGGTTCGAATCCCAGGTCCCCCCAAAACCTTGTTATTTTTATTCCACAAGTATTCACGTGCAAGTTTCAGAGTGAGGTCCACCATGCACCTCTAACCTCAGAACGCCAGGTGTCTCCAAACTCAAATCCAATGGCCAGAGTGGAGTCCTCACCATACTCCCCAGTCAACAAGCGTGTGGATAATCACAAAAGTCAACGTGGCTGGAATATTGTTGGGGCCATAAAATTCCAGAAACACCTCTTGATTTGGGCCAGCACCCCCTGGGTTTATTTCCTCTTCTCTTTTTATTTTTTATTTAATTTGTTTTTATTAATTTTTAATTAACTACTAACTAAAACAATTAACATTTTTTTAATAAATTCAGAAAACATAAAAAATATAATATTTTTATTTATTAAATTTAATTAGTTATTTTGTAAATAAATACTAACATAATTAATTTAGTTTTTAATTAGGTTAATTTTAATATTTTCACAATAAATAAAATTAATATAGAATTAGGGTTTTTGATAACTTTTAATCATTTTATTTTTTATTTATTTCCTTGAAACATAAAAAACCAAAAATATTTTATTAATTAATTAGTCTAGGTTTAATTTAATTCAATGCAAAATAATAAAAAATCTCTTTCTTTCTCAAAAAAGGGTTAAAACCCTAAAAACTCTCCGATCCAATTTTTCTCGCGCGTGTGATTATTCTTGATTCATATTTTGATTCATATAATTGTATTTGCTCCGAGGATGTAATAGCTTTAATTAGGACTCTTTTATCGCTTTTATTTAATTTCCCGCAATTTACTTTTTCAAGGGTTTGTTTTTGGCGATGTAAATACCCGACGCCTTGTAATAGCTTAGCTTTATTTTCCGCAACTATTAACTGCTAGATGTATGCTAACTAGGCTATGCATGTCAAGATCTCTCTTAAAATAAAATCAATTGTAGCTCACCATAACATGTACAAAGATAACATAACTGAAACCTGACACACTCGCACATGCCACTCCTAGGGTACGCCTCACTTGGTTGCTTCGACGTGGTCATTGAGTATAGGGTGTTTTAGAGGTCGCCCTCCTGTCTAAAGATCAAAGTTGCCTCGAAACGGTTGCCTCGATAAAAAATGATCTAAGACATTAGGGTTACCGCTAAGGCGTCCTACCATTACTTTAGTGACCACATGCCCCATTAATCGAATTGACCCGAAAACTCCAACGACGGCGCTACCTACTTCTCAATAGGGGGATGGAACTGTCTAAAGGACATTTAGACAGCTTAATTTCTTTTGAGTAGGTAGAGGTTCTCAGGTACTTGCTCTTTCAAAACAAAAATACTTTTCGCACTTACACTTTTTCAAACAAAAGTTTTCAAACAACACTTCATACACTCTTGAGGACAGACACAAGAGTTAAATCGAAGTTTTCAAACAAATTTTTTTTCTACACCCACAAACACAAGAAAAGCAAAACCTTTTGAAAACATAGTGAGCAAGTAACTAAGAGCCCGTGGATAACCACGGATAGAAAGGGTGCTAACACCTTCCCTTTCTATAATCTACCTCCCGAACCCGAGAAACATCTCGAAAAGGAATTTTGCTGTGCTTTTGTCCTTTCCTTGTTGGAGAAAATAAAAGACGGTGGCGACTCTTTCTTACCGCGACATTTTGCAAAACGCAAACGCGAACCAGCATTAAAAAACAGTCAGTTCTCATTCCCACCGATCACAAGTAGGTAGCACCGTCGTTGGAGTTTTCGGGTCAATTCGATTTAAGGGACTTGTGGTCACTAAAGCAACATTAGGACGCTTTAGTGGTAATCCTAATGTCTTAGATCATTTTTTATGAAGGAAACCATTTCGAGTTAACTTATGATCTTGGGACAAAAGGACGACCTCTAAAACATCCTATACTTAATGACCACATTCGAGGCAACCAAATGAGGTATACCCTAGGAGTGGCATGTGCAAGTGTGTCAATTTTCAGTTATTTTATTCTTGCATGTCATGGTGAGCTACTGTTGATTTTAAGTTAAGAGTTAATCTTGTCATGCAATCCTAGTTAGCATACATCTAAGCAATTAATATATGTACAAGAATTTAAAGTGCGGGAATTGTAAATCCTACGCTATTGCAACGCTTTCGGGGAGGGGGATTATTTACATGTCCAAAAATTGGGGAAATAAAAGCAGTAAAGGGTCTTAGTTAAGCTATTACATCCCAGTAGGCAATTACAATAAAATAAACGCGCACAAATCTGAAAATAAACTCTAAAAATCCTAAGAACGAAATCTTTTTGTTGTTTTATTTTATTTTGGGAAAATGATCTAAATCTATTTAATTTTAGTTTTTTTGAGAAAATGTTAAGATAATTAAGAGATTAATTAACAAAGTTAATTTTAATAGAAAAAACTAGCCTAATGTTCTTTGTGTTTTTTTTTTAATGTTAATTAAAAAAAAGATAAAAAGATGTCAATGAAAACAAAAATAAAATACAAGGGGGGGATCCTTCGATCCAGGGAAAAAAGGAGTTTCGACCCAGGGAGGGGAATGGTCCTTTCGATTGGGCCAGACAGTAAGGCGTGAGTAGCCTTGGATCCAGGGAAGAGGATTGTCTTTCGATCATGGAGGTCATGACTTTCGATCCAGGAATGAGATGCCTCCTTCGATCCAGCATGCTAATGGGTTTGATCCAGAGAAGGGATCTCCTTCGATCTGGGATGTTATACCTGCAAAAGCATGTTAGCAAAATAAAATTCATGGCCTGGGTATTGAACCCCAGGCCCTTCGATCCTGCGCTTGCTGGGTCTCTTCAGGCTATGTCTGCAGCAAATATTAGCAAATGATGGACATGGCCTGGGTGCCAAACCCAGGCCCTTTGATCATGTCTAGGATGGCAAATCGAAAGTAACAACGAGTAATGATATGTTATGCGAAAAACGAGGTTGGATAATTTACCCTTTCTTACCAACAGATTGGACTTTCGATTTGGGCGCTTCCTGGATGTAGGCACCTTCGATCTGGGCGCTTCCTGGATGTAGGCACCTTCGATCTGGGCTTCTGGGCTTGGCTACTTATCAAAAGGCTGATGACTTTTGGGCAGCGTAACTCCAATGTCTTTTGTTCTCCTGTTGTGTGATTTTCGTTGTGTATTCTCTTGCAGAGTTTTTGTGTGTGTTGTATATTTTCGCGTGTATATTTTCTGTGTAATTTTTGTGTGTTGTAATGTGTCACTGGCCTCCTATTTATAGGAGTGTGGGAGTGCACGAAAATGGCAAGGGACAACCATTAAAACAGGCCTTTAACGCTCTGGATAAAAATCAAACACATTAAATTATTTCCTTTTTTTGAAAGATTCGTGTCCCTTGAATGAACCTGGACGCTTTTGGATTTCGATTGGTCCTGATTTGCCTCCTTTGAATGGACTTCCTGAGTACCCTTCGAATGGGCCTTCTGAATGCTTCTTCGAATGGTCTTGAGTTTCAAAAAATCACTCTGGTCGAATCAGCTCTTTAGGAACAGAAAAGGCAAGAATTTGGCCTTTAACTCAGGAATTAAATCCACAATCAACATTTAAATATTTCTATATTTGCAAGGGAAATATGCCATTTTCTAATGTTCAGTGTACCTGGACATGTTTGAGTGCCCTCTTGATGGCCTCTTTCGAATGGCCTTGTCCAAATATCAATCGAAGGACTCCAATCGAAAGGCTCCGTTAACAGGCCAATTGAAAGGTGCTGTTTCATGCTAATCGAAGGATCCCTTGGCATGCTAATCGAAAGCCTGGCCTCGGGTGCCAATCGAAAGGCTCATTCAGAATCCCAATCGAAGGGTCTTTCAGAATGCTAATCGAAGGGCTTCTTCATAATGTCAATCGAAATGCTCCTTCAGAATGCCAATCGAAGGGTACTTTCAGAATGCCAATCGAAAGATACTTAAAGTACCACTCAAAAATTTGCTTTTTCCGTAGGCAAGAGTTTGTGATCAACCATGCAGGGGGAAGAATTTGGAAAACATGAGAATGCAAATTTTTGGGTGCAACAGTTGCCCCTGTTCAATTTTCTTAAACCTGAGGATATAGATTGGCTTTCTAGCCTTTCGTGATCCGAAGGTGGAAGATAATTGAACACTAGAGTGCCCAGAAGTTTGCACTCGCATGGTGTAGTATAAGCATTGTGACGTCGGGAATGGGCTTACAGATGCCATTTGGAGATTGTTGGTAGGAGGATGGGCTTATAAATGCCATCTGCAGGAGTGTCGATCGCATAAGAGATTCCTTAGCGAGAACTTGCATACCTGTTGTTGTAGAAGATTCCACTGGGGAAGTCTAACTTTGTTTGAGATTTAGGAACTGACTCGTGCTCACCGGGGGTATACCGTTGAGGTTATAGTACTCGTCCTGTCTGGTTCCAAGTATTAATCTTCAATCTCTCTGTGTAGATAGTTTTCTCTGACCTGAGAAAGAAAGGTCTTCCTGGCTTGTTACAGGTATTAATCTTCAATCTCATCATGTAGATAGTTTCCCTGGCTGGTTTCAGGTATTAATCTATAATCAGTCGTCCACAGATAGTTTTCCTGGCTTTCTACAAGTATTAATCTTCAATATCATAATGTAGATAGTTTCCCTGGCTGGTTTCAGGTATTAATCTATAATCAGTCGTCCACAGATAGTTTTCCTGGCTTGCTACAGGTATTAAACTGGGACTTGAAAAGGTTTTGGAACATCTTCAACTGGATCGGCATCAGAAAAATCTTTAGGAATCGATTTAACTGGACCAGAGAAGGCCTTTGACTGGATCGACATCAGAAAAATCTTTAGGAATCAATTTAACTGGACGAGACAAGGTCTTGGAATATCTTCAACTGGATCGGCATCAGAAAAATCTTTAGGAATCGATTTAACTAGACCAGAGAAGGCCTTTGACTGGATCAGCACCAGAAAAATCTTTAGGAATCGATTTAACTGGACCAGACAAGGTCTTGGAATATCTTCAACTGGATCGGCATCAGAAAAATCTTTAGGAATCGATATAACTGGACCATAGAAGGCCTTTGACTGGATCGGCATCAGAAAAATCTTTAGGAATCAATTTAACTGGACCAAGCAAGGTCTTGGAATCTTCAACTGGATCTGCATCAGGAAAATCTTTAGGAATCGATTTAACTGGACCAGAGAAGGCCTTTGACTGGATCGACATCAGAAAAATCTTTAGGAATCAATTTAACTGGACCAGGCAAGGTCTTGGAATCCTCAACTGGATCTGCATCAGGAAAATCTTTAGGAATCGATTTAACTGGACCAGAGAAGGCCTTTGACTGGATCGGCATCAGAAAAATCTTTAGGAATCAATTTAACTGGACCAGGCAAGGTCTTGGAATCTTCAACTGGATCTGCATCAGGATAATCTTTAGGAATCGATTTAACTGGACCAGAGAAGGCCTTTGACTGGATCGGCATCAGAAAAATCTTTAGGAATCGATTTAACTGGACCAGGCAAGGTCTTGGAATCTTCAACTGGATCTGCATCAGGAAAATCTTTAGGAATCGATTTAACTGGACCAGAGAAGGCCTTTGACTGGATCGGCATCAGAAAAATCTTTAGGAATCGATTTAACTGGACCAGGCAAGGTCTTGGAATCTTCAACTGGATCTGCATCAGGAAAATCTTTAGGAATTGATTTAACTGGACCAGAGAAGGCCTTTTACTGGATCGGCATCAGAAAAATCTTTAGGAATCTATTTAACTGAACCAGGAAAGGTCTTGGAATCTTCAACTGGATCTGCATCAGGAAAATCTTTAGGAATCCATTTAACTGGACCAGAGAAGGCCTTTGACTGGATCGGCATCAGAAAAATCTTTAGGAATCGATTTAACTAGACCAGGCAAGGTCTTGGAATCTTCAACTGGATCTGCATCAAGAAAATCTTTAGGAATCGATTTAACTGGACCAGAGAAGGCCTTGGAAATATCTTCAACTGGATCGGCATCAGAAAAATCTTTAGGAATCGATTTAACTGGACCAGAGGAAGTCTTGGAAATGGCAGAGAACTTAACCGGATCTTTCCTGAAAGGTAAAGGTCAGTCATATGCAATGCATGATATGGGTCAGGCAATGATGTTCTCAACATAAATGAGATTGTATGGTATGATGTACATATGCATGTATCATGATGTATGGAAGTGTGATGTTTTAGCTGGGGAAAATAAATCCCGGAGCTACTGGAGAATAGAGTTGAGTTCTTAGTTTCCATTGGGGATGACGAACGAAGATGATTGCAAGGATAAACCTGTTATGAGAAAAAAAACTCCGTTGGGGGATAAACATGATGAAGAGATTACTCCAAGGGGAAATACTCTGTGGGGAAGAGATACTTTGCTGAGATTTTAACGATAAACTCCACTAGGGATTCCATTGATAAGCTCTGTTGGGGATTTTGATGATGAACTCCGCTGGTGATTGATTACCATTGCTGGTGATATTGAATCTGTTGAGGATAGAAGCCCTGCTTGGGGAAAGAAAGAACTTTGCTGGGGATGATCTTTCAGTTGCAACTTGCTGAGGATAACCTTCTGAAATTGGCTGGGGAGACTTATTTGTGCTTCGCAGGGGATAAGCTTCCAGAATCTACTGGGGAAGATGATTCAACTCCATTGGGGAAACCTTTTTTTTTAGACTGCGCTGGGGAAATGGCTCCATAGGGGGTATCTTGTATTCCTCCGGGAAACATTCTTATACTCTGTTGAGGAATATTAAGACTGTCGGGGATACTCTTATGCTTGCTGGAGAATATCCTTATACTCCGCTGGGGAATATTAAGATCTTCTGGGGATACTAAACCTTTTCGGGGCTGACGGTAGACTAACTCGTCTTGGGGAGAGTATTGCTGATTTGTACATAGCTGCAAGTCTCAGCTGAGAGAGTTATCATTACTGTTTTACTCTGCGGGGAGTGATAGTATCTTAACCATATTCTTCAGCTGAATATACCTTGGTACCTGGTGGACAGAGCAATTTGTACAGTTCAGACAATTCTTATTTGCCCATGTTTTTGCGGGACAAGGTGCCTGCGGCGGCCCTGTGGATCTGGTATTATCCCCACCTATGAGGTGCTTGGTAATTGCCGATTGAAGTGACAAATCTTCTTCTGGTAGGCAAATGACGAGATGACGGGACATAGTCGTACGCTTTGATCCCTAATTTTTTGCCTGGACCGCCCTTTCGGGTTTTCAGTCCATCGGGATACCCTTTTTTGCCCAAGCCGCCTTTTCAGGTTTTCGACTTGCCGGGTGTACAAATTTTCATTTTCATCCCTCATTTTTGCCCGAACCCTTTTGGTTCTCCGGGAAGCCCTTATTTTTGCATAGGCCAGTCAACCTAGCGGGTCTTTGATTATGCGTAGTACTTTTTTGACTATGTCCACGCTCTCAGAGTGTAGGGAGGTGTCACTGCCAGTAGTGTCGTGTTGCCATACTACCAGAAGATGTTTGATCATGCAAGATTCGTTGTTGGAATTCATGTCCCATGCCCTAGGTGACAGATATGGAGACTTGCCCCTGGTTACTCTGCACTTCTTCAGAGATTTCCTGGAATCTTGACTGGACTGCCCCAGGTGTGCTAGATAGTGGCATGTCATGCCCCCTTGTTTATAGGAGATTTGACAATGGAAGCGTCATCCTTATTGAAGTGATTTTGTTCACTGAGAGGGCTTTCGTTCATCGGATATTCGTTGTGTGAATTTCTCCGCTGTCAAACAAATAGCCAATGAAGAAAGCCTTTGATAAGAAGGTCAAACCCCATGAATTTAGAGAAGGCGACCTCGTGCTCAAGAAGATCAAGCCTTTCAACGCTGATTCTAGGGGAAAGTGGACTCCCAATTTTGAAAGCCCATATGTTTTCAAGAAAGCCTTCTCTGGCAGTGCATTGATTCTTAAAACAATGGATGGTGAGGAGTTCCCACATCCTGTGAATGCTGGTGCAGTCAAGAAATACTTCGCCTAGAAAAATAAAAGAAGAGCTCGCTAAGAGGAAAACCCGAAAGGGCAGCTTAGGAAAAAAGGAGCGACTCGGTAGCTCGTAAACCGGAAAAGGAGATCTAGGAAAAATTTAGAGACATAAAATAGAATAAATGGTTCCCGATATGTTGAAAACCCACAAGGGCAACCTAGGAAAAGGTTAGGGATTTTTATGGCAAGTAACTGCATCAGACAAGACTTGATCAAAGGAGGCAACAATCTACTTGGATCTTTCTACCCTTCAACCAAAGTTTCGACTCAAGAATTCAAAGTTTCTAGAGAGAATGGTGATCATTGGAATTTAATGTATCTTTTCCAATATATATTACCATTTTCTAAATCTTGTAATCATCTATGGAGTCTTTCCATTTGCAGGCTATCATTCTATTAATAAAGTTTGAGCCTTTTATCCAATTATTTGCAACTCTTATTTTATTCAGCTTATAAAGATTTCACTTATTATTAATAGTAATGATCAAAGCAAACAGATTAAATAACAAAATAATTTTTTTCGAAAAAAAAATTTGCAAATTGCTTTAAATTTTGAGGTACAAGGAGGACGAAATTAGTTATCTCATGGACGGATAAAACTCAAAGGTTTGCACAAAATGAGGACTCTATCCAAGTTTCCCCAATGAAGGCTTCACTCATTTGGTAAAAATCTTGTCTCCCTGTCCCTGCTGAGATTGGACTCATTCATGAAGCATCTCCTTTCAGTAAGATTAACATTTTGTTTATCTGCTCGACAACCAGGCAAGGGTAGTGTTTTTATTAAAGAAAGTATTGAGATGGTTATCATTTTTTTGGGTTTTATCCTACTGAGTGATGGATTATATTTAAAATCCCCAGAAATTTTGCTACTGTATTTGAAATTCCCCTGGTGATGTTGAGACGAGATACTTTTTGAAAATTATTTCCCTGAGAGGTTTTCGTACTTGCTCCCTAGAAAAGTTGGTGCAATTATCACTCTCATTCTTGAAGATGTATCTTGAAGTATTCTTTGCCAATACAGTATTATCCTCCCCAACTGACAACTCAATGAGATGATTTTGGTCTTCTCTAGTTAATATAACCCTGGCAGAATTTTAAACTTCAAACTCTCCTTTGGTGTCTAGCTCGTTTGGTTTCCAGTTAAAGCTTAGAGGAAGATGTTACATCGCCGTTTAATTTGATGTTTTTCTTCCCCAATAAAGTTAAGATATGAAATAGAATTTGGTCCTCATTTGGTGCTTACTTTTCGTATGGAAATTCCATCCTAATTTTGATTCAGCCGAGTATTGATTATACCCATTTGCGGCCTTTCCTGGTTATCCCCAGTATTCTGTGTCTGTTTTGTCAGCATAAATGGTGATATTCATACATTCACACATACATCTGCATGTTTGAATTTAGAAAATCATTGCTCATTTGCATTCATTGATTTTTTGCTGACATATTACCCTATTTTGCAGAGTCGTACTACCCTCCTCTCCAATAGAATGTCAACCTAAAGCAGAAAGTGTACATTCTTTCAACTTCCCCACTGAATTATCCCTCATGGAATAATTTTGTTTCAACCTTCTTTTCAGCTTGCTGTCTAGATGGGATGGAATTTCCCTCTTGAGTTTATTTCTCAAAAGGTGTATTTGGTTGACTGCTTCGTCTTGATTTATTTCTTTCTGGAATGAGTACCCTCGACGGTGTTATTATTTAAATTTCTGTGATCTTCAAGACCCAATTTGCGAATATGCATTTATTTTGCACAAGAAATTTCTATCTCCTCAACAATAATTATATTGGCATTTCCCCAGGAAGTCCTATCTCTTTTCCCAGGAAAATATTTCTTCTTCAGGAAATCTTTATTGCAATTCCTCCTCATGACAGTAAATGGCAGGACTCTTTATTTGGGAAACCTGTACTTCCCTGGTGAATCAGATTGTTCTTAAAGAAGATTCAGATTTTGTTATTCCAATGGATGGTAGCCTTTTCATTATGGAAGGAAGTCTGTTGCTGATATTTTGTTACTCCAATGGATGGTAGACTTGTCATTATGGAAGGTAGTCTGTTTTTGATTTTGTTACTCTAATGGATGGTAGCCTTGTCATTATGGAAGGTAGTCTGTTGTTGAGATTTTGTTACTCTAATGGATGGTAGCCTTGTCATTATGGAAGGTAGTATGTTATTCATTTTGTTACTCCAATGGATGGAAGCCTTGTCATTATGGAAGATAGTCTGTTGTTGATATTTTGTTACTCTAATGGATGGTAGCCTTATCATTATGGGAGGTAGTCTGTTGTTAAAATTTTTAATCCAATGGATGGTACCCTTGTTATTATGGAAGGTAGTCTGTTGTTGATTTTGTTACTCTAATGGATGGTAGCCTTGTCATTATGGAAGGTAGTCTGTTGTTGAGATTTTTATTCCAATGGATGATAGCCTTGTCATTATGGAAAGTAGTCTGTTGTTGAAATTGTTATTCCGATGGATGGTAGCCTTGTCATTATGGGAGGTAGTCTACTGTTGAAATTGTTATTCTGTTGGATGGTAGCCTTATCATTATGGAAGGTAGTCTGTTGTTGAGATTGTTATTCTGATGGATGGTAGCCTTGACATTATGGAAGGTAGTTCTTCGTTGAGATTCTGTTACTCAGTAGAAGTTCACCTATTCGCAGTTATGTATTTTGGATACATCTTGAGATTTACTAGTATTATCTTACCATCCCTCTCCCTGGTGGGTGGACGTTACTTTTTTCCATCCCCTCAAAGTTTGGATAGTTTGCAGTCATCTATCGGTCACCATTATCTTTTACTCCCTCTCCTCAATTCTTGACTTGATGATGATATGAATCCTATCTTGGGCATTACCCCAACATAGGCTTGTCTTTCTTTCACCAGTGATTTATTTTCCTTCTCATGTTTTCCTTTTGTTTCCCCTTTTACCTTTTACATCCCCAGTGGTGTCTTGCGTCCCTTTAGATTTGTTCACCTGCATTCGTAATCATAAGCATTGCATGATATCTTAGGGACAAAATATGGCTTATTTTATATTTAAGTATCTTCAATCGCGTCGACATGAAGATTGTAACCTTCGTATCTCCGGATAGAAGAAACTTAAATAAGGGAAACTATTGTACCCCAATTTCCCCCCCTAAGATCCATTCATCATGTCATATCAATTCAATCACAACAAGACCACACTAGGTTTTGGCTCTTCTCCTTATCTTTACGTTTTTCTCATGGGGAATCACCAAGCACCTTGACTTCTATTTTGTGATCATCTATGTTTTGTAGTGATTAACTTTTAACTAACAAATACAAGGAATGTTTTCCCTAATTGATGAAGTTGTAGGTGAAAACATAATGCATTCCATCAAATTGATATATAGGTTCATGAGTTCATTTCTGTGCCTTCTTCAACAAAGCTTCATTGAGGTTCAAGCTTCACTATTGAAGATGTTTTTAAGTAACATCATGAAAAAGTCTATTATGATTCATCATGCCATAAGTTGTCAAAAATAGTTCAAAGGTATAAGGGTTGATTGAAGAAGTTTGACACAATTGGACAAGTCTTTGTCTCCATGGACCACAAGTGCATATCTCCTTCAATTTTCAAGATGTGGAAGTGATGTTGGTTTCTATGACCTCTCATTATCATCCAAACAACCTCTATTTTCAAGATAAAAATATTGGTGCAAGAAGGTTGATCAAAAATTGAAAAGTTCTCCCAAGGTAGTTTCTTGCTCTAGGAGCTAGGGTTTTGAACTTCAAAGGGGTATATCTTGATCATGTTTTTGTATTTTTGAGTGAATCCAAAGATATCCTCCTCTTCAAAGGGTTATTAACAAATCACTTCAAAGGTCTCAAGGAAATTTTGTGTGTAAGGAGCTTAATAATGAAGAAAGATTACAAGTCCTCCAGATGAACCCTCAAATCCCTTCATGTGACTTCAAATGATTATAACTTGATCAATTTTTATCACCTTGAACCCATTATTTTTCCACAATGATCATGAATTTGTGAACTTCAACCTATCTTCTAAGTACAAAGTGTGAAAATGGATTGAAGATTCCCTAAGGAGGAAAAATATTATAGGTCATTTCATGAATTGTTGCCAACTTCAACAAGTCATAACTCTCTCAATTTTTGGATATTTTGAATGGTTCCAGATTCAAAATTCCATTCAAGAGATCTACTTCATGCCATCTTTTTTGGTCAATAGAAAATTCCAAGTGGAAAGCCATGATTGGATGCAAATCATTACAAGTCATTTTTGAACAAAAACTTTGAAATTTTCTAAGCATGAAAAGTCAACTTCTTTTTCACAACTTTGACTCATTGCAACTTTCAGCTCAAGCAACCATTTTGTCCCATTCTTTTTCCAGTACAAAGCTTGTAACCTCTTCTTTTTTTTAGCTTCAAGAATCAGGCCCTAAGACCCCTTGAGTTGAGAGTGCCATTGATTTGAATTTGGTAACTTGAAATTGAAGTTTCATCACAAATCAGATTTTGAAATCTTTGTTTTGGCTTCTAATCACAAGTTTTCCACGCGTTTTTGCTTCTAATCATGTTTAGCAACTTTCCAAAGGCGTTTAGCATCATGAAACACACGATTTGGCTAAGTTTTGATACTAAACAAGTCATACTTTGTTCATGCGCAAACCCACACGATTTCCCTCCAAACTTCATCATTTCACACACTTAAGGATCCCATTCATTCTCCTATAAATAAAGGGTCATCCGCCGTTCATTTCCTAAAGCTTAGACAACCAAGATCACCCTGCCAAACTCTCACTTGAACCCAATTTCCAGTTACTTCGAATTTTCTTTTACAACATCCCTCAATCATTTTTATTTGTCAATTCACCTTCATTGAACTTCTCTGAAGCTAACCATACAATTACCTTCTAGAATCGTGACCTATATTGATCCTCAGAAGTTCAGTTTCAGAGCTCTCCAACTTAACTTTAATAGGTAGATTCCTTCACCAATTCTCTCAAACTTTGATACTATTGTAAAGCTCTCATCATCCTGGTTCTAGTCGCAACATTTGTTTTTAACTGGAAGCACGTTTTGACCATAAAATTTCAAATCCCTTTTCAAAACTTTTCTTCCAAATTGTTTGAGCTATAATTTACATAAATTTTTTGCGAAGCTGTGATTGTCTTCGTCTTGATGAGACGAAACAAATTGTAGCATTGTCGTGCTCTAATTTTACAGTTTGAGCGACTTGGTTTTGAGACTAGCTGGAGGTTGAAGATGGCCAACATGTCATCCTTCAACCAATGAAACATCGCCATTTAGAATTTTTGAATTTCTGATTTTATATTGAATCAAGTGCTTTATTAATGACTATGATATACACAGCATGCAAGATCTCTTGGATTTGATTACTAACTCGTTTTGATTCTCATCCAATGGTCCACATATTTTTAAATTTATTTTTTATTTTTGATTTTTATATTTAGCTGTTTTAGATTTCAAAAAATCATAGAAAATTCATTTAAACTCCAAAAAATCTTAAAGAATTATAAAAAATACTTTTGATTTTTCTCTTCCTGGTTTTTATTTTTTCACATTTGTATTTTGTGTTTTGATATTTTTTAAAATAATTTTTCACTTTATTTGAATTTTTTTAAATGTTTAAAAATACCTTTATGCATTTTTAAATTATGTAAAAAATAGGGAATGAGTCAATGACATTGTGACAAATATTGCTGACCTCATTTATTTTTTATTTATGACTTTTTTATTTTTTATCATTTTTGCTTTATTTTACCTATTTATTTTAGTTTAAAAAATAGTTTCTGACATTAAAAAGTTGCCAAAATTTTATAAAAATATTTGAGCTTATTTCTGATTTTTATATGACCTTACTTAATTTTTCATGATTAATTTGAATATAGTTGCTATTTTTCCTCTATTAATTCCATATTATAATCATTTTAAAATCCTTATTCTTTTATTTTTAATACAATTTAAATTTTTTTGTATATTTTCTGGATGATCTTGGGTTGAAATTTTGACCATGAACTTTGTTAACATCATTGGATCCACGGTGTTGAGCTTAACTCCATAAATATGGATGAATGATTTTAATAATAGTTTGATTACATTTTGATTCAAATGTGGTTTATTCATTTTTCCCTTCCCTCTTCATCTCATCCCCTTCTTATTGCACTAAGTATTATTGGAGCATGATTTCTATATCATGTCTCAAAATAAATGGTGCATAGATTGCTATTAAACAACCTCAAAATATGTGCGACTTCTATATAAGTCCACTTACGATTGCTTAACATATCGCTAAATTTTGTCCCGATTTGAGAAAATGATCATTCGTGGCCCAAACTTATGTTTGCAAGCCCAAGTATATTAATTTGAACCCTATCATCCAATAACCTTGAGATCCATTGTTAGGAGGCTTTGGTTCTACCAATCCTCTAATGGAACTTCATCAATTTTGGTCAAGGTGGATCACTTAAACATCATTGATCATTAAGTTACTTTGAGATTCTTAGAATGGATGATATACTTGACAAAAAGCAAATGCAACTTGTTTTTGAGAGGCTTTGGTTCTACGAATCATGTAATGAGTTTCAAATGCAAGTTTCAAGATGGTTATCCAACTAACTATTAACTTCTAACAATTGACTTTATTTTATGCTTTCATTTTATGCTTTTACTTTATGTACCATTAACTTTGACATTTACATTTCACGCTATTTTTATCTTTGCTCACTTGAGCCTTTATATTTTGAAGATACCTAATAATCAACTTGAATCATAAAAAACTTTAATGTTACTTCGACTACTTGCTTACTATCCTTGGCATTATGGAGTGATGGACTTCTTGGACTTAGGAATAGAAAACTTGATCTATGTTGGAGACCTTGTGACCTTAATGCCTATTTTCTCTAGATCTCTTGGGGTTCACCCCAAGACATTGGGTTGTTTGTTTGCTTTGTGTGCAGGTTATTGTGATTACATGCTTTGACTGTGATCAAGAGGTTTAGTATCCTTGCTTGGTTTCAATCCAAATAATGGGATTTCTATCTTGACTCAAAATGTCAAGTGTTGGCTTCTTGTTTGGTTAGACGGTTCTTTTCCCTAGCTTTTACCTTATGCTTTAGGATAGTCCCTTCTTCTCTACCCATCTTCTTTAATTTCAAAAATCTTCTCCCTCCTTTTGAAAACACTTCTTGTTTCAAAACATGAACCACTTTCATAATAAACTTGGACTTAGGTCCATGCATTTTCAAAAAAATTTCATAAACAAATTTTAATCAACTCAATAATACCTTGACATTTTTGTGAGAAGACTAAAAGTCAATCAATCTCATTTAAACCATTTTTGCCACTTTGGCTTTTGCTTTAAAACTTTTCTCAAAAGATTGGACTCTTGTTAATCCTTGTAGTGATGCAAACAACTATACTTATACAATATGTAGTGAAGAGAGATATTTTACACTGGGTGTTGAGTGAGGTTTTGTTGATTTTAAAATCCAAGCCATATCTTCCTCTTTGAGATGATGAAAATTCTCCTTTCTCATGATTGTGGGTAGTAAGTATGTTTTCCACACGGGCAATGACGCTGATGTGTTATCTCATAAAATTATCCAACGCAATTGTGTTTTAAATTTTTTAAAGAGGAATTACGTGTACCCTGATCCCCTATTGCACGAAAGGTGGTACGTAGGCACTAAAGGTTCGCAACCGCGGTGGGTGGAAAAGTCATAAAAATATATACTTCTTTCCTCACCACCACAATCTATTTTCATACAACATTTTATAGCCAAAATATACAGAGTTTACAAAAAGGTTCCTGCGGAGTACCGTAGATGTTTAGGGTACTAATACCTTCCCTTTGCATAACCAACCCCCTTACCTAGAATCATTCCCCCTCATCTGGGTTATTCTTTCTTTTCCTATTCCTTTAGAAACAATAAAGTGCAGTGGAGATTTTTTATTTTGATCTGTATAAGTCAAGTCAATCCAATGACTTAGTCTTAAATATTTCTTCCTCTACACTTAGTGTGAAAGATTAGTACCAATTGATTAAATCTTAACCAAATATGAGTTTTTAGCCTGGAATGAGTATCTGAATGTTGTGGTGTTTCATAAGTCTTGATTCTATTTTGCTCGAAATGCAAATCTTCAAGTTTTGGGGAATTTGACCAGTGCATTTTAATATACAATCTCTTATGTTTGTACTTAGGCAATTCCATAGTTTGTTTTGTTTATTTTTCTATTTTATGATGTTTTTATAATTTAGTTTATTTTTGCCTTTATTTGATTTTTGTATTTTATTTTCAGCATTAGCAACTTTCAATGAAAAAATCATAACTGGAAGTACGAGAATCAGATTGGTGTGTTCTAATATTTATTGGAAAGCTGAGAGAAAGAGCTACAACTTTCATTTTGGAGTCGGAAGCTGAATCAAAGTGTATTATTCATAGTAATTCGTTGAAGTTTCTGACTTTAGAAATTAAGTTGTTTCGGGTAAGTTTTTGGGCATTGGTTAAGTGTTCCAACTCGATTTTTATTAGAAT